>KZ651681.1:419793-435546 GCA_001010745.2 Gerris buenoi | reverse complement strand
ATATATATATATATATACTTAATTATTCACATTCTTTAAATAATTGTTGGAAACAATTGTTTCCGCCATGGTTTTGAATAATTCTTTTTTATTAATCAAGGCCAAGGAAAGTAAAGATACATAAATATCACAAAATGAATTTTTATTCAAAATTGGAATTAAGAACTATCCACCATATAAAGAAATATCCAGTCTTACTTAAATCCGGATGTACGCGATTCCTGGATTTTGAGAATTTTAATGATTTACACGTTTTAAGGTCCCCTGAGTCCAAAAAAAGTGGTAATTTAAAAAATGTCATCTATGTAGACGGGTGGAGCCTAAACTACTGCTGATTATGACGACATTTGTCATTCATGTTCATAAACATCATATACCTCGAAGCAAAAGAAATGAATTTTTTAATTCAAAATTTAGGGGTGCTATCCCCCAAAAACGGTTCCGACGATTTTTATTAAAAAATTGTAAAATGTAGTCCATTTAAATACTTGTCTAACAATAGAAGCCGAGTTCCCTGAAAAAAATCTATTTCCTGAGAAAATAGCTTCAAACGCGGACGGAGAGAGCCCGGGTTCGATTTCCCGCCGAGGAGATGTTATTTTTATGATACAAAATATTGATAAAATGTTCAATAATAATTAAATATTCTTACGGAAACTAATAAATAAAACTACGTGAGGTGTCGCGGGACACCCGGTAGGAACGAAGTTCCTTACATCTTTCGTTAAATTATAAATGATAAAATCACACTGCTAAATACGTATAGATACGTTGCTAACTACTTATACATGGCGGAGTTAGAAAAGAGACAAAATTAAAAGTAAGTAACTGTTTGTACCTAGCGGAGTTAAGGCAAAATTAAAAGAAAAGTGTTATTTGCATCATTAAAGTAAGCATCTTACAATAAATATGTATTGAATATAAGAAAAAAGTTAATCATGATGAGTTAGTTAAAGAGTATGATTGCTAAAGAATGTTTGATTGAAATATGTGACATTTGACATATATATAACAAAAATAAACAAAACAATTCAAGTAACAGGCTTCCTTAATAACACTTTTTCCCGTGTTATCATTTTTGAAGCTTACGTTTACGCGAGCGTTGCGAGTGAACGCTTGGGCAGATAACGTTTTCCAACGAACTCAGCCTGGGCATTGGTAAAATTAACAAGCGTACCAAAGTTCAACTAAATTGAATTGGTGATATTTTACTCAAGTTATCTTCATCTGAAGAATTCGTGACGGATTTTGCGTGACGGTGATTTTGGTCGGTTTTTTTTGGATTCACTCCAGGGCTCCAGAACGTGTCATAAGGAACTTCGTTCCAAAAACACTGGGCTAAGTAATTATGAACTTGTATATGAAAAAGTTTGTCCAAATCATCTATCTATATATATAAAAAAATAGCCAATCAAAACTAAGTAATATAGTAATAAATAACAAAGGTAAAATACTTAACTTTTATCCAATGCTTTTCTTGTAATACTTCTCGAAAAGAAATGATGTATTATATTGTGTGACCTGGTTTGAAAGGAAAAAAATCTGTAACAAAGAAGTGTATTGACTCATTTTTTTTTCGATGCTAAAATATAAAAACCTATGGGAACAAACTATATTTAATGTTTTTCACTTTCGTTGCTTTAATTGTATACACTTTGCCTTGTTTCAATATGTATAATCTTAATTAATACCTTGTGTTTAACGGCAGTTGCATCGTTTGTCTGATATAATTACATACATCTATCTATTACGATTTTGTAAGCTTCTATTACTTTCTTGGATAAATTCTATTTTGAAATGCTGGGGAGTTCTTAAAGTGTTGTTAATAATTATTATTTAAGTGTTTACTGGAATGTAGTACACAAACAATTTTTATTAAGGTTTTTTTTTTTATATAATATTTGTCATCATAGAAGAGGTGTAGTTCAAAAACCAAACAACGTCTTCACACAAAATAACTGTATGTTTACAATTGGCCGGATTCGGCTGTTCTAATGCAGCCTTCTTCAGATAATCTGTGTAGGTTATAAGGAGACTCTAAATATGCAAGTCTATACAGTTATTTTGTGTGAAGACGTTGTTTGGTTATTGAACTTCACCTCTTCTATGATGAGTCGCTATCACACACTGGAGAAAAACACAGTCGATGATCTTAATATTTGTCAATTATTCTAATATACACAAGAGTGTTTATGTTACAATTTGTATAATAGACTTCAACCTGCGCTCTATGTGGAGCTCATGCAAAGGATCAGTGCCCATTTTTCTTATAATTATGCAGGCCAATCAATTAAATTAAAAACCTAAAGGCCAATCAATTAAATTAAAAACCTAAAGGCCAATCAATTAAATTAAAAACCTAAAGGCCAATCAATTAAATTAAAAACCTAAAGGCCAATCAATTAAATTAAAAACCTAAAGGCCAATCAATTAAATTAAAAACCTAAAGGCCAATCAATTAAATTAAAAACCTAAAGGCCAATCAATTAAATTAAAAACCTAAAGGCCAATCAATTAAATTAAANTTTGATTTGTTGTGTATTGAAAGCTGTCACTTTTTGATTAAGGCATGTAAACAAACAATGCGCTTTCTTTATTACACCGTCCCGTGTTTTGTTTATTGCCTCGGGAATGACAGTTCCACGTGTCATTCTTGAGCGGAATTTACTGTGAGAACCTCCCCTTTCTCCCCCCGAGAACCTCCCCCAAACCCCTCTTATCTCTATCGCACTCTTACCAGTTAATTATATATCACTCTCTCTGAACTTGTTTGTTTACAAAACTTTTTTAATAATATAGATAGACATATTTGTCAATTATTCTAAAATACACAAATGTGTTTATGCGTTACAATTTGTATAATAGCCTTCATCCTGCGCTCTCTACGGAGCTCATGCAAAGGATCAGTAGCTCTTGCTTCCTATAATTATGCAGGCCAATCAATTAAATTAAAAAACTAAAGGCCGATCAATTAAATTAAAAACCTAAAGGTCAATCAATTAAATTAAAAACCTAAAGGCAAATCAATTAAATTAAAAACTTAAAGGCCAATCAATTAAATTAAAAACCTAAAGGCAAATCAATTAAATTANCCCCCCCCTAAGGCGGACGCTGCGCGGCCGCAGCCTTTTGTAGAGTATTAGAATTGTTTTGTCTATTTATTATAAGAACCGGGGACTGTACAAAAAGTTAAATCCGCTGTATTAGCTTCTTTATTTTTTAAGCTATCTTATTTTTGCACTTAAAAATAAAGATATTACCTCGGAACAAATGTATTTTATATTCTAGATCTTAAGTTTCACTTTTAATGCGTGAGAGCCTCACATATATATTTCTTTATTTGTTACCAACAAAAATAATGGTTTGTTTTGATTTTATGGAGTTAAAATATATAATATAATAACTTATCTAAATAAAACATATCTAAATAGTGACCGACAATTTTATCAAAACTAAAGTTCTAATTCTAATTATTAACATTACATTTTTGATAGACTTCAAATAGATATAATAACTCATCTAAATAGTGTCCGAGACTTTTAATCAAAACTAAAGGCTCCCGCAGACGACCGACTTTTTGTCGGCCGACAAAAAGTCGGTCGTCTGTGTGGGAGCTAAACGTTATAATTATTAAGATAACATTTATGATTTACTACCGATAAAAGTAAAGGTTTGTGTGTTGATNGGCCAATCAATTAAATTAAAAACCTAAAGGCCAATCAATTAAATTAAAAACCTAAAGGCCAATCAATTAAATTAAAAACCTAAAGGCCAATCAATTAAATTAAAAACCTAAAGGCCAATCAATTAAATTAAAAACCTAAAGGCCAATCAATTAAATTAAAAACCTAAAGGCCAATCAATTAAATTAAAAACCTAAAGGCCAATCAATTAAATTAAAAACCTAAAGGCCAATCAATTAAATTAAAAACCTAAAGGCCAATCAATTAAATTAAAAACCTAAAGGCCAATCAATTAAATTAAAAACCTAAAGGCCAATCAATTAAATTAAAAACCTAAAGGCCAATCAATTAAATTAAAAACCTAAAGGCCAATCAATTAAATTAAAAACCTAAAGGCCAATCAATTAAATTAAAAACCTAAAGGCCAATCAATTAAATTAAAAACCTAAAGGCCAATCAATTAAATTAAAAACCTAAAGGCCAATCAATTAAATTAAAAACCTAAAGGCCAATCAATTAAATTAAAAACCTAAAGGCCAATCAATTAAATTAAAAACCTAAAGGCCAATCAATTAAATTAAAAACCTAAAGGCCAATCAATTAAATTAAAAACCTAAAGGCCAATCAATTAAATTAAAAACCTAAAGGCCAATCAATTAAATTAAAAACCTAAAGGCCAATCAATTAAATTAAAAACCTAAAGGCCAATCAATTAAATTAAAAACCTAAAGGCCAATCAATTAAATTAAAAACCTAAAGGCCAATCAATTAAATTAAAAACCTAAAGGCCAATCAATTAAATTAAAAACCTAAAGGCCAATCAATTAAATTAAAAACCTAAAGGCCAATCAATTAAATTAAAAACCTAAAGGCCAATCAATTAAATTAAAAACCTAAAGGCCAATCAATTAAATTAAAAACCTAAAGGCCAATCAATTAAATTAAAAACCTAAAGGCCAATCAATTAAATTAAAAACCTAAAGGCCAATCAATTAAATTAAAAACCTAAAGGCCAATCAATTAAATTAAAAACCTAAAGGCCAATCAATTAAATTAAAAACCTAAAGGCCAATCAATTAAATTAAAAACCTAAAGGCCAATCAATTAAATTAAAAACCTAAAGGCCAATCAATTAAATTAAAAACCTAAAGGCCAATCAATTAAATTAAAAACCTAAAGGCCAATCAATTAAATTAAAAACCTAAAGGCCAATCAATTAAATTAAAAACCTAAAGGCCAATCAATTAAATTAAAAACCTAAAGGCCAATCAATTAAATTAAAAACCTAAAGGCCAATCAATTAAATTAAAAACCTAAAGGCCAATCAATTAAATTAAAAACCTAAAGGCCAATCAATTAAATTAAAAACCTAAAGGCCAATCAATTAAATTAAAAACCTAAAGGCCAATCAATTAAATTAAAAACCTAAAGGCCAATCAATTAAATTAAAAACTTAAAGGCCAATCAATTAAATTAAAAACCTAAAGGCCAATCAATTAAATTAAAAACTTAAAGGCCAATCAATTAAATTAAAAACCTAAATAGTTTCGTTTTCTAAAACCTTCAAAAGAAATAATCAGGAAAATACTATGCTTCGTTCATTTCATTATTATTAAAAAATTAATAAAAATATGTGTGAGGCTCTCACGCATTAGAAGTGAAACTTAAGTTCTAGAATGCATTGCTCTCTTTCATTTTTTGATGAATTTATCATTTCAGGAATAAATGGTTCGTCGATAAATGGTTCAATTAAAATGGAGAAATTTAATTGAAAAACATATTGCTACGCTAAGGCAACCAAATTTATTCCAATAAAAATAAATGTTTGTTTTGATTTGCTGGTCTTTAAATAGATATAATACAATTAATCAATAAAAAGTTGGACTTGGACGAGTCTCGAATCGCAAACTTCGTTACACTATTTCACTTTATGAAAAAATTCACTCTACCGCCGCTAAAGAAGTTTCACTTCAAAAATTCTGACAAATGTATAGACAAAACTTTAATTTGATATACATACATAAATTACTTTGGACTTTTCGACGATTGGTCTTTCGTTGTTCCGTTATGAATAATCTTTTATTTATTGCTTATTTCTTTAAGATAAAGGTTGATTGATTTTAACACAGTATATTTTTTATAAGTCCTATATCGTTGGTCTATTTTTTAGTCCAAATAGCTTATAAGAGCTTTTTTGCTCCACATGACCTGTAAAACCGTTTCTTTCAATTTGGTCTTCTAACATCTATATATACCGTGTTTAGATAAATGAGTAGGTGTGTTTAAATATTTATTATATTAAGGTTAAGTTGGTCTAATTATCTTTTTATATACCTTATCACTTATATAATAAGAACACCGGTTTTTTTTATTCCTTATTTATACATTATATTATTAGTGGAGATCGCGTGTCGAAGATTGAACGTCGACACAAAATGTTCCGTGCCGTGTGATGCCTACGTTTTGCAAGTACTTTGATTATAATTTTACTTTGGTTTAATAGGCTTGGTAATATTCACTAATATAAAGTCATATCACCCCTAAACACATGTTAGACGAGTGTATGGAAATAAAATTAACACGTTTTGTTTCTTTAACAAGTTCTTTTGCTTATGGATCTAGGTTATCTTATCATAATGTTTTTAACATTTAAAAATAGACTTTCTCTTACATATTATATTGTTTAATCCAGAAAAATTACGAACGTTTTGAATAAAACTGTAGTTAAATAAATTTTAAAACGGACAGTGAAAGTTTATTGTAAATTATTAAATTATATTAGTTAAATTATTACTAAATAACAGGTTATTATGAACTAAAAAAAATGTATAATTATGAGGGATATCTATTAACATAAACATACAACAAGTACAAGCTTTCAAGCAAGGCTTGAAAGCTTGCTTGAAAGCTTAGCTTTTTATTATGCTCATGCCATTATGCTTTGTAAATCGGGTAGCTCAGATTGGCCAACCTATGTGGGGGAAAAAATAAAAGACTTAGGTTTTCTTATGGTTATTCAATGATATTTTTTGTTTGCCTAGTTGCCCCGACCTATTGTCCGCCGAAATCTCGAGCTGTCATTGACTCTCAGAATTAACAAAGTATAATGGCATGATTATAGGTTATAGGTATATTTTATTGATAAAAAAAAAGAATCACAACGAAAGTGAGGTTTAATGTATACTAAGACAGGTTATAAACAGCGTTGTAAATCTTTGTATAGTTTTATTTTCTTTAATTACTGATTCGACAACACTTATTATAACCTGCCTTACAACTTAAACCCTCCTTGATTTTGTGTTTTCATTTTTTTATCAATATAAAAACACTACGAATACAAGCTTTCGAGTCTTGCTTGGTTCTTCAGATGAAGAGCCAAGTAAGACTCGAAATTAACTAGGTGTGTAATGCTTGAAAAATTGAGCTGAGCGTGCATTAACCATATTTATTTATTTATTTTTTTTTTTTTCTATTTTACCATTAGTGACCCTTCATAAATGAAAATATGACAAAAGTTAACATAACAACAATAACTGTACTCTTAAAGAGCTTTCCAACGACATCCATCTTGAAAGCCATATTATACTATTTTAACTTTTGTACCCTGTACCCCCGTGTACCAATTTGGACCATTTCAGATTTATACCTTTCTGTGGTTGGTCACTATGACCGTTCCGAATTTTGTGCGGATTGGCTCAGCCCTTTCAGGAGAAAACTTTGTACTCCGTACCTCGTACCCCTGTGTACCGATTTGGACCATTTAAGATGTATATCTTCCTGTGGTTGGTCACTATGACCGTGCCAAATTTTGTGCAGATCAGTTCAGCCGTTCAGGAGGAGTATGCATCAGAAAAAATGCAAAGTGTAGTATAAGAGCTTCGCTTCGCTCAGCTCAATAAAACCAATCCCTTATAATTATTATGTACACAATTTTTTAGCAAATTTATTAATTATTAAAAGTAAATATTTAAGGTAAACTGGTTCTAACCACTATAATTGATCATTACTTTACAAAATAAATAAAATAAAAAAGTCGGTTCTTTTAATTTTGCCTATACGCTAAGAACAAGTAGTTAGAGTAGTAGGTGTAGGTATATCTTCCAATTTTATCTCTTTTCTAACTCCGCCATGGCCATGTGTGAGAATAGTCAACATCGTATACTTAGGTATAAGTGTAATTTTATAATTTATATTTAATTAAAAGTGTAAGGAACTTTGCTCCTACCGGATGCCCCCCGATCACTTTTGAGAAAAATAATGCCCCCCCCCCCTTCCAAAAAAAAAAATCTTTAAAATAATAAACATCTTGGAAGCGGATTGGGCTAGACACTTATAGGAGCAGTTTTATTGTGTTTCTACATTATAAATGCAAATTTAGGCGTTCGTTTGACATCATTATGATAAATGGTTTAAAAGTTATAGCTAAAACAAACTTTTAAATGGCCGCCATCTTGATACGGCCAATTATGTTGGTTAACGAACCAACAATTATGTATATGTATATAACGGTTAATTATGTTGGTTATATTGCCACCATCTGTGTCTGCTGAATACACTTACGTAGCCAATTTATTTTATTATCTATAAGACTAAATTATTTTAAATTTTCTTAAGTACATTTTAAAATTTTGGCATTACCACATTATCCTCTCTGCATAATTTTGTTTAACAATTTACTTTTTTTCTACTTTTGGCTAATTCGTATTGTAAGTGCCAGAGAAATTTCCCAAAGGGTGGTTAGAGGTGGTTAGAAGAAGTTGGAGGTGGTTAGAAGTGGTTAGAGATTGTTAGAGGGGGTTAGAAGTGGTTGGAGGATCATTGGAGCCATACTGGCAAAAAGGTTTTTTTAGAAACAGTTCAAACCCACTCGATGCCCATTAACGACTGAAACGAAAAACCTTCCTCTAAAGTGCAATGCGATGCGGCCCGCTCTGTCTCTATTGTATGTGTAATATTATAAAATAGATTCTAAGAAAATCCACTTGCATATCGATAAATAACGTTACAATAATTTATCGAAGGTTGGTCTAAACCAAACTTTTCCTATATTATCATCTTCTTTATATAATCGAGTAGTGTCCCGGCGACGGCGACGCACCTCTAAATGATTTATAACGTTAAAAATTGATGAGCTATATGCTGGGATTGAACCAGTGACCTCCAGATTATGAAACAATGCCTCTACCATTGAGCCATTTCACTGTAACGAATATTTGAGCATAAAACTTACTATTTAAACAGTAAATATCTATTTAAATATTTTAATTATAACTGATTATCTCTCAGCTCTTTTTTTTTAGCCATATTTATTCTGCCCGTTGCCACGGGCTTAACGGCTAGTAAGCTAATATTACGCAGATCTCTTTGAAAATTCGCTCATTAAGTCATGGTGCATGACTGGACTATCTTTAATTATGTCTCATTATTTATTTAATAGTTTTATTTATTTTTAAATTTTACTGAATAGTTATAATTAAAAATAATGACTTTCTCTAATGGAGATGAGATATCTCTGAGTATTAAAACAAACTTAATGAAAATTAAAACATTTTATTTAATGTTTGTAATTATGTTGCTCTCAACTCAATTTATTTCTTGATTCTTGATAAAGACATTAATGTAAATAATTGGACTTTATTACAGAAGTAAATATTGATTGAGGATGACCTTAAAGAATCCTGGAAGGAGACCTTAAAAAAACCTTAATTTAAATTCTTTAATTGTATTCTTCGCACCGAAAAGGGTCCATTTTACGCATTAATAATTCTATATTTTAATTGTTCTACTTTAAAAATGAATCACCCTGATTATATATGTGTGTATGTATCTGTGAATAGATAATTTTCTTGCAAATGGAGAAACAATGGTCGTGTTATCTGTATAATATATAAATGCTTTTATAAATTCATATGTTGTAAGAATGATAATGTCATGGGTTTAGGCAAATGTGATAAAAATATTTAGTACACCTGAAATTCTGATAAGTTATCAGAATGATTGTACTGAAAATGTTTTCCTTCTTTCCGCTTATTAGGTTTTGCTATATTTCATTTTATATCTTAGTGAGATTAGCAGTACTTAAAAATTAACTTAACTTTAAAAGTTCATTGCTATATACTTGTGAGTGTAACTGTTTATTATTACATATTAAGTTTATTATTAAGTTTTCCCTTAGCCTTAGCGTATTAACTCCACCCGTAAAAGCAGTGTTACTTAACAAATATAAAAATAAATATCTTTATTTGATATTAGATGAAATATAAATTATAAGTCTTTATTTAGATTATAGTATATAAGTGGTTTAACGATAGCTTAATTATGTTTTGTGTGTGTATTAATCAAGCACACACTCTATGAACAAGCTTAACGTTAGAAAATGTAAAAATTATGTCTTTATTTAGAATACATTATATAAAAGTGGTTTAACGATTGCTTATATTATGTTTTATGTGTGCNAAATTTTCTTAAGTACATTTTAAAATTTTGGCATTACCACATTATCCTCTCTGCATAATTTTGTTTAACAATTTACTTTTTTTCTACTTTTGGCTAATTCGTATTGTAAGTGCCAGAGAAATTTCCCAAAGGGTGGTTAGAGGTGGTTAGAAGAAGTTGGAGGTGGTTAGAAGTGGTTAGAGATTGTTAGAGGGGGTTAGAAGTGGTTAGAAGTGGTTAGAGATTGTTAGAGGTGGTTAGAAGCGGTTAGAGGGGGTTAGAGGAGATTGGAGGTGGTTTTAAATCTTGGCCTGGCACGTACAATACGAATTGACCTAATATTTACTTGAATATTATAAGAGTTAATTTATATTACGGATTATTATAGAATCATTTATGCGCTATTCGCATGATTTGTCTTTAACTTATTTAAATTTATTATATTTATTTGACATTAGTATAGAATTTGTTTATATATTTCTTAACGCGGAAGCGTTGGCCCTGTCCCGCGGAACAGCTGGCAAACTATCACGCAGCACTATGTAGAAATAGTTCAATATTTTTTAGCCGAAATATAATATTGTTATACATCAATTGGATATGATTTTTTAGTTATTTATCACATGATAACAAGTAATCAATTGAAAAATTAATTATTTTATTATTATTTGCTTTACGGTTATATTTATTAAGTTATATTTTGTATTGATTGTATCGAAACTAACTAATTACTTAAGTTCGGTGCATATGTATTCTTTATTTATACGTCTTTTGAGGAAATTATTGTCTTAGTTAAGTTAGTAATAGAAGGTATTTTTGTTGTTTCCACGTCCTCGGTTTAGTCCTGGAGATAAGTTAATCTTTTGGTGCCATTTAAGAATATGTGGTCGGCTACGTTCTTCTGCAAGTCATAGCTTGGCAATAGACATTTGAAAAAACAAACCGATGGAGAGTGGCCATGTAAATTAAAATTAGTTAATTTGTCACTTGATTGGTTAGTTATTGAAATATTACTCTAAATGAAAGTAGTCGTCTATCAAATGACTTACTAACATCAACTTGATTTTTGGTCTATTAACTAATTTTGCACTCAGGATCATGAAGATCACATTGTCCACCATAATAGGGCGAGACTTGGCCGCTCTCCACCGGTTTGTTTTTTTCAGATGTCCATTGCCTAACTATGTCTCGCAGTCGAACCTAGCCGACCCCATATTCTTAAAAGGCACCAAAAGGTTAACACAAAATTCTAGCTTGATGTTAGTCAGACACTATTTTGCTTTTTTATTTTGCGATCTTCTAGACTAGTTGTATTTATTGCGTTTCCGTTTCAACAATTAAAACTGTTGAACCATCTAATTTATTTAAGTTCGGTGCACCTTTACAAGTATTTTTTATTCATTAAAGGTTAACACAAAATTCTAGCTTGATGTTAGTCAGACACTATTTTGCTATCTTTTTTATTTTGCTATCTTTTAGACTAGTTGTATTTATTGCGTTGTTTTAATTGTTGAACCGACTAATTTATTGAGCTGAGCAAAGCGCAGCTCTTATACTACACTTTGCATTTGTTTGGACGCATACGCCTCCTGAACGGTTGAACCGAGCCGCACAAAATTTGGCACGGTTATAGTGACCAACCACAGGAAGGTATAAATCTGAAGTGGTCCACATTGGTTCGCAGAGCGCTGGGGTACGGGATACAAAAGTTTTCTCCAGAACGGCTGAACCGATTCACACAAAATTCGGCACGGTTATAGTGACCAACCACAGGAAGGTATAAATNGAAACAGACAGAGAAAAACAAGCTCCTGCGCCGGGGTTTGAACCCGGGCCTCTGTATTTCCAGTACAGTGCTCTTACCAGCTAAGCTACGCGGGAGTATGGTTTCCCCTGATGTTATAGATACCTTAACCCGATTTTAAAGCTTTCAATTTTCCACTAAAGTCTAAGTAGTCAACATTAATGACATAGAACTAGACCGAGAAATATCGTATATGTGAGAAATATTTAGTACACCTGAAATTCTGATAAGTTATCAGAATGATTGTACTGAAAATGTTTTCCTTCTTTCCGCTTATTAGGTTTTGCTATATTTCATTTTATATCTTAGTGAGATTAGCAGTACTTAAAAATTAACTTAACTTTAAAAGTTCATTGCTATATACTTGTGAGTGTAACTGTTTATTATTACATATTAAGTTTATTATTAAGTTTTCCCTTAGCCTTAGCGTATTAACTCCACCCGTAAAAGCAGTGTTACTTAACAAATATAAAAATAAATATCTTTATTTGATATTAGATGAAATATAAATTATAAGTCTTTATTTAGATTATAGTATATAAGTGGTTTAACGATAGCTTAATTATGTTTTGTGTGTGTATTAATCAAGCACACACTCTATGAACAAGCTTAACGTTAGAAAATGTAACAATTATGTCTTTATTTAGAATACATTATATAAAAGTGGTTTAACGATTGCTTATATTATGTTTTATGTGTGCGTATTCAAGCACAGTCTATAAACAAGCTGTGAGCAAACCAATATTAATTATTGTATGTACATTACTAATTTTTTTGATGTCTTTTTACTAATTTTTTTGATGTCTTTTTTTTTTGATTTTTTTTAATGTCTTGATGTGAAAACTGATTATAAAAATTGGATATAAACTCAATTCTAAAGAAAATTACCTCTTTTACACCCTTTTTAAATTACTTTTAGTTATAAGGTTTTTCCTTTGTTGTTTTTATTTTTTTGTCGTACTAATTTATTTAGGGTCAGGTAATTGTGAAAATGGGGTAATTGTGAAAAAAAATTGTTAGCCCTCTGAAAGGGGTTTGAAGGATTCCAACTGTGGCCATCTTGAAACTTGGCGCTATAGCGAAGTTATATTTTGGGTTACCGCTCTTTCCTGACAGCTGATTGTAAACTTCTCTCTATTTTAATCAGGTGATTCCCAAAAAGCGGACAAACAACTTTACAAGTGTTTAGATTTTCTTCTGTTCGAAGTCGTTTTAATTGTTTATTTAGTAAATTACCAATGTCTAAGACATTTTGAGTGTTTTATTTTGATGCTATCAGTTTTTATTTCTTTTCTTGTACACGTTCACAATTTCCCCACACTATTTTGTCCATGGGGTGAATTGTGAACAAGCAGTTTCTCATCCTCCTGTTTAGGCGTTTATGATTAGATTTTGCTATAAATTGTTGAGCTGAGCGAAGCGAACTCTTATACTACACTTTGCATATGGTTGGACACATACCTCTCCTGAACGGCTGAACCGATCTGCACATAATTCGGCAAATCATAGTGACCAACCACGGGAAGGTATAAATCTGAAATGGTCAGAATTAGTATTAGTAGTAGTCCTCTTCCAGTTTAGTATAGGTAAATAAATATTTCCCTGGGCCTACCTGAGTAGCAAATGGTCATTCACATTTACCCCCTATCCTAAGGGGCAATTGTGAATAGGCTCCCACCAGTTAATAATCACTACTATAAACACCAAATTTCCATATCATCACACCGCAGTAGTGGTGAGTTCAAGAAGATAACACAAAATGTATCTTTTAATTTATCAAACTAGGGAAACCCAAGTTTTTGTAAAAACTCTAAAATTTGTTCACAATTACCCCAACATAATCTAACGATTTTTGAAACGGAGGTAACTTTTTTAATTTTTATTTTTTGCTTCAAAGCTTACCGAAAGTAACGGAAGCTATGTGATCGTTCTGAAGTTCGAATATTCCAAGACAGAAATCTTTTTTAGACAATAATTTTTGGTTCCGTGTCTGTCAGCGATAAACTAACATCTTTTATATAATCGAGTAGTGTCCCAACAACGACAATGACAATAACGACTCACCTCTAAATGATTTATAACGTTAAAAATTGATGTGCCATAAGCTGGAATCGAACCCGGGGCTATTGGGTGAAAGCCCGATACCAAACCATTTGCGCTATACCTATGTAACGAATATCGGAGCACAAAACTTCCTATTTAAATGTTTTAATTATAACTGCATAAAACTTACTATTTAAACAGTAAATATCTCTTTAAATATCTATTTCAATTATAACTAATTATCTCTCAGCTCTTTTTCTCAACCATATTTATTATTCTGCCCGTTACCGCGGGCCTAACGGCTAGTTGTTGTATAATATAATTGTTGTGAATTTGATGTATTTCAGGTTTGCCACGAGTGCTGCCTCCTAGAATGACGCCTAATGTTCTGACAGCGGCTCCGCAGCTTATTAGAAAAGACGATCCTCAGATATCACTGTCCAAGGGCCCAACTATTGAAGCAAAGGCTCAGATCAGGTAATATATTCATTGCTTTCGGGCTTACCGAAGGTAACGGAAGCTATGTGATCATTCTGAAAAAACAAAAATATTTTATGTCTCCGATTTCATAAATTCCAAAACAGAAATCCGTTGCAGACATCAAATAATATTTAATGGAAATATTCATGGTTTCGTATCTGTCGCGCTAACCGGTATTACTTTAAAACTGCACCGATTTTGTTGAAATGGGTGCAGCAATAATTTTTATCTCAGGAATAATGTTACTTTTAGTTTCTCCTAAATTAACTTATTATCCGAACGGAATTATTTNTTCAATTATAACTAATTATCTCTCAGCTCTTTTTCTAAACCATATTTATTATTCTGCCCGTTACCGCGGGCCTAACGGCTAGTATATTATAAAACTACTCGTCTGATTTTAATGGCATTTTTTATGATAGGTAATAATTATCTCGTTGCTGGTCTCATATAAGTTTTAACGATTTGCGCTCATTTGTTTCTCTTCCACATGCGCACAAACGTACACTTGTTTACAACTATAGCTTCAAAAGTACTTATATCTGATTTGTATGAAACTTTTATAGTTTATTGAAAGTAACCCGCAGATAACCCCAGATTAAATTGATAAAAAACAAATAAACAATAATGGCTTGTAAACGCATAAAGTCAATAATGTACGTGATAAGATGCGGGGATGCTATGTGCTACACCAATTGGCAGTTTTTTTTGTTTTTTTTTTAAATGTATTGTAAATTTCCACTATTCCTCTTTAAAATTAAAAAAAAGTCATAAAAATTCTTTGAGTTAGCCTTTTAAAAAACTGTCACTTTTGGCTGCCAGACCCAGAATTATTGAATGAAGGAAATAAGTGATTAAAAAAACTGATAATATGTTTTTCTTGTCTGTTACAGATTAGTGTTTCTCAATCGTTGCTCTGCAGAGCTGTATCAGAGGAGGACACCATCGACAAAATATGTGCTGGGTCTAATTAAAGGGATTGGTAAGTAAAAACACAATATAAATACTTGTGTTTTTTTTTTTGTTTTTTTTACTACCATATACTCCAAAGATAATATAATATGTATAGGGTTAGTCAATAACAATAACAAAGGACGGTAAAAATTATGTGTGGGAACAACCCAGTAGCAAATAACATAGGAGAATAACTGTAAAGTATGGGGACAACCCAATAACAATAACAAAGGGAAGTATCAATTAAGTGTGGGGACAACCCAATAACAAAGGACTGTAAAAATGAAGTTTGGGGACACTCCAATGATAATAACAAAGGAGGGTAACAAGTGTGGCGACCCCCCCCCCCCCCCC
>KZ651681.1:381054-392614 GCA_001010745.2 Gerris buenoi | reverse complement strand
AGAGGATACAGTTGGTACGCAGAGGATACAGTTGGTACCTAGAGGATACAGTTGGTACTCAGAGGATACAGTTGGTACCCAGAGGATACAGTTGGTACCCAGAGGATACAGTTGGTACCCAGAGGATACAGTTGGTACCCAGAGGATACAGTTGGTACGCAGAGGATACAGTTGGTACCCAGAGGATACAGTTGGTACCCAGAGGATACAGTTGGTACCCAGAGGATACAGTTGGTACGCAGAGGATACAGTTGGTACCCAGAGGATACAGTTGGTACCCAGAGGATACAGTTGGTACCCAGAGGATACAGTTGGTACGCAGAGGATACAGTTGGTACCCAGAGGATACAGTTGGTACCCAGAGGATACAGTTGGTACCCAGAGGATACAGTTGGTACGCAGAGGATACAGTTGGTACCCAGAGGATACAGTTGGTACCCAGAGGATACAGTTGGTACCCAGAGGATACAGTTGGTACGCAGAGGATACAGTTGGTACCCAGAGGATACAGTTGGTACCCAGAGGATACAGTTGGTACCCAGAGGATACAGTTGGTACGCAGAGGATACAGTTGGTACCCAGAGGATACAGTTGGTACCCAGAGGATACAGTTGGTACCCAGAGGATACAGTTGGTACGCAGAGGATACAGTTGGTACCCAGAGGATACAGTTGGTACCCAGAGGATACAGTTGGTACCCAGAGGATACAGTTGGTACGCAGAGGATACAGTTGGTACCCAGAGGATACAGTTGGTACCCAGAGGATACAGTTGGTACCCAGAGGATACAGTTGGTACGCAGAGGATACAGTTGGTACCCAGAGGATACAGTTGGTACCCAGAGGATACAGTTGGTACCCAGAGGATACAGTTGGTACGCAGAGGATACAGTTGGTACCCAGAGGATACAGTTGGTACCCAGAGGATACAGTTGGTACCCAGAGGATACAGTTGGTACGCAGAGGATACAGTTGGTACCCAGAGGATACAGTTGGTACCCAGAGGATACAGTTGGTACCCAGAGGATACAGTTGGTACGCAGAGGATACAGTTGGTACGCAGAGGATACAGTTGGTACCCAGAGGATACAGTTGGTACCCAGAGGATACAGTTGGTACGCATGTTAAAAACACCATAAATGTAAAAATTCGATGTTATTTGTGGGCGAACCAAGGGTGATGGAATTTTTTCACTATTTTTTTTTAAATCAGCGCAAAAGATGCAATAAGAATCACTATAAAAATTTAAAACAATTTTTTCATCGCAGGCCTGTGTAATTCGTAACAGTATAACTCTGCTACCTTCATACATCCTGACCTACAGATTAACCTGTAATTCCTATAGTGACGTATATAAATAGTTTTATTTTGGTTTCACAATTCGTAACAATTTCTAGCTTATGGACATTAAGGGTTGAATAATATCCTAATCCATTATTAGTTGATCCTGAAATCGTAGAAGTGTCGACATAATTCTGTGATAGCTTGATATTGGGCGAGAATTCAGATTCAGCTGGGTTTATAATGTTCCGTTCACAGTTTTATTATCTCATTGGTCAGGGCCTTATTATATTATTTCACCTGCTGTTATCTGTCTTATTTTAGTTTATCTTTTGTCTTCTGGTTGTTATATATATATTTGTTTGTATCTAACTATAGCTGACCGGATATCTGGGATTTAGATTCATCCTCTATTGTGTAATACAAAATATAATATAATACTAACTACGTACTTTCACTTCGTAAATCTTATCATTAAAAGTTTATTTATAGCAAATAAAGCATAGATTTATTTTTATCTTGATCTTTATCTATTGCTCATTATCTTTTTATCTTTCTGATTCTAAGCTTACTGAAGGTAACTGAAGATAATGTGATCGTTCTGAAGAATTGATACTTTAATTAATGTAAAATAGTCTACTAATTAGCTTTTAATCTTTATCTATTTATTCTTATCTTTTTATCTTTCAGATTCTAAGCTT
Organism: Gerris buenoi; assembly: GCA_001010745.2. Classification (NCBI taxonomy): domain Eukaryota; kingdom Metazoa; phylum Arthropoda; class Insecta; order Hemiptera; family Gerridae; genus Gerris; species Gerris buenoi. The sequence continues at coordinate 390,633 of KZ651681.1, read as the reverse complement.
ACCATAGATAACTGAAGATACCTATATGATCGTTCTGAAAAAAAAAAGAAAAAATTGATACTTTAATTAATGTAAGATAGTCTGCCAATTAGTGTGGCACATAGCTACCTCGCGTCCCACTTCGTCTACTTTAATGATTATTATGCTTTTTTTTAACTTATAATATTGTCAACTTTATTTAATTTTCCCTCATTTTTTTAATCTGTCAAAATAGTTTTGATTTTTTACATAAATTGAAGTATCACTTATACACTGATGACTTATACACTTATACACTGACTTACACCTTATACACTGACTTACGAGTTCAAACTATGGTTGGTGCCAAGTTGATTTTATCCTGGCAACTCTGCGAGCGACTGATTGGATCGATGGAAATTTCCGCTGTTTGGCAAAGATCCAAACTCAATTTAGCTTTTCCACGACAATTTTTCTGCCAGATCTAGATCTGTACTAGTATAAAAACAAGAAAAANGCCGAACCGAAAAGAGGAAACGAGCCGAGCATTGGTCTCTGCGCATGCCCAGTCTAAAGTGCGCCTGCGTATCTCTGACTGGGCATACGCAGAGACCAATGTTCGGCTCGTTTCCTCTGTTCGGTTTGACAGTCTGGACGAGGCTTAACACGAGTTAAGTGAAATTTAAAGAGCTCAGACGATTGAAATTAATCTAGGTCCATCTGTGCGGGCTACTTTTGACAAACCAACCAACTTTCATAAAAATCATATGAGTACTTTTGAAGATATAGATGTAAATAAATGTAAATAACAGCAAATGAATGTATGTTTGTGTGCATGTATGGAAGAGAAACAAATAGGCACAAAAGTTTGAAACGTATATGAAAACAACAAAGGACTATTTATGACCAACCAGACGAATACCATTAAAATCGGACGAGTAGTTTTTAAGATATGTAGTACGTAGGTTAGCAAAAATTGAACGATAGACCGACTAGACAGGCAACGCATAGGTAATTATGAAGATTATTATAGGGGACCACAAATTTTAAAGAATAATTATGAAAGGTTTGAGGCAAATAATAATCGTTTTTACAAAGGTGTTTTAATTATAATTTAAACTATTAATTATACTTAACAGATGTAAACCCTGCCTTATATTTAATTCTAGCCATTTTGTAAATATCAATGTAGTTCTATTATAATCTTAGAAAAGTCCTAAACATTTTCCTTCCGCGCTTTAGAACAAGAAACGTTGCATGTCATGTTTAGTACAAAGTCATGTTTTCAAGTGCACCATGCCTTAACTCGTTGACTCTCTCTCATTGTTCTTAGTTCCTTTGAGTGTTCGAGGTCACTGAAGCCTTTTTTCTCATCTTCTCCCTTTCCTTTTCATCATTTGTCAAGATTCCATGCTATATTTAACTCCTAAAAAACTGATACGGTGACACAACTCGTAATCAACATTCAACGAAAATATATGCGTTAGAAATGGCGTTTTCCATAATTGGCGCAGTCACTTAAAGCCGTATTCAGTCTGCCGAACCGAACAGAGGAAACGAGTCGAGTATTGGTCTCTGCGCATGCCCATTCTAATGCACGCTTGCGCATCTCAGACTGGGCATGCGCAGAGACCAATTCTCGGCTCGTTTCCTCTGTTCGGTTTGACCGTCTGGAAAAAGCTTTTTAAACTTAAACAATAAATTATATAACATATGTCTAAGACAAAGTTCAACTCAGTAACTCAAAATTGGTTTGCTCTATCTTCAATACAGCAATATTCTAAGGAGACTTCTATCATATAAGTACACTATTTCACTAATTTAAACAGATATTATAAAAAGCGACGTCCTAAATGTCGATGCTAACAGAAAACAAGCCGAATTTTGGTCTAGAGCATGCCCAGTATGAGATACGCAGGTGCACTTTAGACTGGGCATGCGCAGAAACCAGTACTCGGCTCGCTTCCTTTATTCGGTGCGGCAGTCTAGAGTTGGACGAAACTTTAAACATTAGAGCATACAATCATACAACGATACAACCAAACCATTATAATTTCAACATGCATAATCTTCTTGGTACTTCTTTAGATTTTTACACCCCTATGTGATTTAGAATATAAATGGCTTTAACAAAATAACTATCAAGACAAAGTGATGATTAGTCCAATGTACATTGGGACAAAGGAATATCACTCTTCAGTTTTTATAAGGGGAGTAACAGTCAAAAGAAGAACATTCCGTACACCTTTAAATTATTACTCCCCTCTAATTTCTTTATAAGGGGAGTAATAATCTAAAGAAGTGCCATCTTCTTCTTTTTATATAACCTTTTCTTTTTAATTCTCTCGTAGGGTTGCTAGAGTTATTGCTGCTGTTGTTACGGTTGACGGTCATTGATGTCGATTTATCGAAAATCAAAAATATCGATATAGATATTTAACAACATATGCATATCCCGCAGTGTCACAAAAATTAGGCGTCAAAAAACCGCACCCAATCCTAAATCACCACTGGCATATGTAAATAATGAATTTGGGCTTAAAAATAGCGAATATTAATGATAAGATATGTACAAAAACTGATTTTTGTATCTCAAACGGTTTCTGAGATATCGTCAAAATACAAAAAATGTATCCCTAAAAGCGGTGACAGACCCAAAGGTTTTCTTTTGGGAAACTTTTTTTCATTATTTTCCGACTCATGTTTTGAAACACCCCTGTATTGTGTGTATTTTTACAAAAGTATACTATTGTGTACATTATGGGTTAATTTTGTTTTTTGTTCGACTTACACCTTATACACTGACTTACGAGTTCAAACTATGGTTGGTGCCAAGTTGATTTTATCCTGGCAACTCTGCGAGCGACTGATTGGATCGATGGAAATTTCCGCTGTTTGGCAAAGATCCAAACTCAATTTAGCTTTTCCACGACAATTTTTCTGCCAGATCTAGATCTGTACTAGTATAAAAACAAGAAAAATGAAAGTGTCAAAATTTGCTACCGTAAACTACTTTTTAATAGACTACTTACTCAAACTGATTTAAACTTGATTAAACTGAGTTAAATGTTGCTGTTATAAGCCCATTTCAATCCATAATATACTAACACAAATAAATTTACCAAGCATTTACTTTAAGCCCACACAAAGGTTTGGTTTGGTAATTTAACAAATAGGACTAGTTCGTTAACCAGAATATTCAGCCCAGTCCTATCAAGATGGCGGCAAATTTAAAAATTTGTTTTAGTTATAACTTTTAAACCATTTGTTAAAATTAAGTGAAACAAACGCGGCTTCATATGCAAGTGTCTAAGCCCATGCAATCTGTGATTTTTTTAAATATGGAGAGGGGGGATATTTTTTTCTCACAAAGTATGCTACGGGTGATGAATCCCATAGAAATCTTTTGGTGTTTTTGACAAAGAATTGGTATGATTTTAATTAGATTATTTCGTAGATTTGTTAAAAAAAAAAAAAACAAGTAAGGCGCGCTTCTCGTAAATATGTGAGGCGATAATCGCCGGTTTCTGCACGATTAAGTTTAAATATTAAGTGTAATAGTTGCGTATTCTTTTTCTACACTTCAAGACCTTTAAATTTATGTATAACATGTCATGGGAACTAAAAACTTTTTTTTAGCTGCCCGCCATGTTGAAAATATTACGTGTGTTATTTTAATAGTTGCATATTCTTTTTCTACACTTCAAGACCTTTAAATTGATTTATAACATGCCATGGTAACTAAAACCATATTGGCCGAGCCGCTATCTTGGAAATATTAAGTTTAAAAACACAAAAATTTGTCCAGTTGTCTAAAATGCCGAGATGTACCCGTGTGCCAAATTTCATGTTTCTAGCTATAGTAGCTTATGAATTGAAACAAGCCAACAGACAGACAGACAGAGCCGTTATATAAAGTTTATTTTTTACTTTGTACAGAAACCTAAAAGCCGAAAGCTGCTTTGATAAATAAACAAGTATTATTTTCTGTGGAGAGACTGTTTCTTTGTATTTATCAACTGCTATTAGTTAAATTAATTAAAACTGTTATTATATTACTTTTATATTGATAGTGGATGTATTTACTAATTGGGGCCTATTATTATCGGCGTTATGATATTAGATTGAGTTAATTAATATATTTATTCTAAGGTCAACATATTATTCTGATGATTTAACGTCTATATATACACCGTATAGTTGCTCTTAAAGTATAACTAAAACAGTTATTAATGAATAACTCTTGTTAACAGTTGTTATTAATGATTTATCGTAATAAAAACAAACTACATAAATCTTTTTGATGCTTTCATGTTAGTTTTAATATTAGTATTTCAAGCTGTCTTTAGAAAATATTCATTAAATTGGTTGATTTCATTGTTCCACTTGAGAGCAGTATATTTGTGTTTACCTATTTAATTAATTATCTTTTATTATGGTAATAGAAAAATAAATATAATTTATGAGATATAACTGATGTTAAACTTTCATATCATTATAATATACGAGTTCGTAATTACTTCCAGTGCTTTCTATCGGAGTTTTGTCGTTTAATTGAATTATNCTCGATACAAACAGTTACTTTTATTAAATAAACATCAAATTAGTAATGTTAAATGTAAACAAACTCGCAAATCGTGTGTAAAGTTGAAGAATTCTTCTTCTTTACCGCGCTAGACTGGTAAAGAAGAGGAATTCTCGAAAACAATGAGACACGCATGCGCAATGAATACAAGTACGTAAAGAATCACTTTCTTCGAATCTAAACAGAGATACATTGTTTATATTACGTATCAATATAGATAAAAATAGTTATTTATGTAAGTAGGCACCAAAATGTAATTTTACTGACAAGTGATTAGATTAACCTTCTAGCTGGAGGCGAGGACAGGCTATGAAATTTACTGCCGAGGTGAAGCCATGACAAGTACATGATTTACTCAATTGACTGCTGAAGCAAAGCCGAGGCAGAGAATGAATACACGAATCAGAAATGTTTCCTTTGCTGCCTTGTTGCATACAATGTTTTATCCACGGGCGGCATTAAAATTAATCTGCTAAATTACCATTCTTTAATCAATATAACTTACATAGTTATATTGACATAACATAGTTATTAACTATTTTATATTAATAAGATAATAACATATTAACTGTTCATTAAAAAAGGCAAATGAGAAGCTTTGGAATAGTAACAATAAGTGAAAAGTAAACTGAATTTATTACAATAATGAATCATATACAAAACACGCATTTATAACAAACAAAACTTCTGAATGAATAATGCAGAACAATGTAAACTTTTTTTTTTATTTGTTTTTACAAAAATAAGAAAAAACTAAAACTATTCAAGATAGCTTGCAAATATTTTAACTAATTAAGAAAAGAAGTAATTAGGATAAACCCAAGAAAAGCAGCTGGTGTAATCAAGAATGGAATGACTGCAATAATAATAATATGCAATATGCATGTTTACATGAAGCTGCAGTGCAGCCACTACTTGTTCTTTAATTAGAATTACCTACTCGTATATTCACGGTATACTTATTAAACGCAGAATNAAGTTGGTTTTATCCTGGCAACTCTGCGAGCGACTGATTGGATCGATGGAAAATTCCGCTGTTTGGCAAAGATCCCAACTCAATTTAGCTTTTCCACGACAATTTTTCTGACAGAGATCTGTACTTGTATAAAAACAATGAAAAAGGAAGGTGTCAAAATTTGCAACCGTAAACTACTTTATTAGACCTTCTATTTACTCATTTATAGAAGATTAAACTGAGTCAAATGTTGTTGTTATAAGCCCGCATTTAAATCCGTAATATACAAACACAAATAAATTTACCAAGCATTTACTTTAAGCCCACACAAAGGTTTGGTTTGGTAATTTAACAAATAGGACTAGTTTGTTAATTAGAATATTCAGCCCAGCCCTATCAAGATGGCGGCAAATTTAAAAATTTGTTTTAGCTATAATTTTTAAACCATTTGTTAAAATGATGTGAAACAAACGGCTTCACATGCAAGTGTCTACCCCATGCAATCTGTGATTTTTTTTAAATATGGAGAGGGGGGACATTTTCTTCTCACAAAATATGCTACGGGTGATGAATCCCATAGCAAAATCCTTTGTGTTTTTGACAAAGAATTGTGATGATTTTTATTTGATTATTTAGTAGATTTGATTAAAAAAAATTAGGGGGTGAGACATCACGAAAATCGCTAGTTTCAGATATAGAGACATGTATATGAGTATAGAGACGTGTATATGAGTATAGAGACATGTTATATGAGTATAGAGACNTAAAAATTTAACAATCGTAGATAAAGTACGGTACGCAACTTGTACGAAAACGGCATTTTTGCATTGCTCGTGTGGTTTTACTACCCTCGCTATCGCTCGGGTGCAAACTGCACACTCGCATGCAAAATGCTACTTTCCACACTCGACGCGTAATGTACTATTATTCGCTTTGGTCTTCACGTAAAAAAGTACTCGTGTAAAAATAGTACTATTTTTTGGCACTAGAGGGCGCTGGAGAGGTTGGATCAAAACAAATTAAAAAAAAAAAAAACCCTCTCTGCGTCACTTCAAGCCCTAAAAGATTACCATTGTCAGAAATATCGTCTTTATAAAAAAAATCCTGTAGTGCGAAATCAAATAGTACATATTCTATAATAAATACAAAAATGGTATTTCTCTTTAGATTTTGAGCACCTATAGTACCTAATGGTGCAAGCACTTCCTCAAATAACATTAATATTTGTATGCTAAGTAATTAATAATGTTTTCTTGATTATTTATCGTATAATTACATCTCAATTATCAGTTTATTTAGTAGTTAAAATTAACTGATAGTAGTAGTTTATTTTAATGACTGATTTTATCCATATTTTGTTTGATATTACTTGTTGTGTGTGGCTACTATATAAGCAACTGTGAATATAATCGTGAAGTAATTATCGTTAGGTTGTCGATTTTATCAAAATTGCGAGGGTGGAACCTGGCCTGCTTTACAAGCAACTGATACTGTGAATATAATCAGTCGTTTTATCAAAATTATCGTGGAACCTGCGGTATATCCAAAGCAAACTGAATATTGAGCAATCATTGAATTCAATTTGATTATTCTCCTGGGTGCGATTGTACCGCTGAATGGAATTAATTAGTCCACAGTCCAGGTCAATGCATTCAGCCTGAATTGTTCGAATAAAACTGGAAAACATGCATTCATGTTGTCAATACAACGTGATTTCTCTCGCCCTTTTAGGTTAACAGCAATATCATTGTCAAATAATTACTTTTATCTACGATTGCGATACGAAATATAAATATTATTTCTCTGTTTAGATGCATAGGAAGTGATTCTTTGCGTAGCTGTATTTATTGCGTATGCGTGTACATAATAAGGTAAATAATTATAGAAGGTATAAAATAGAAATGCGTACTTACGTGGAGGAAGTTTATTACATTTTTTTTAGTATTTATTATTAAAATTCACAATCGTAGATAAAGTACGGTACGCAGCTCGTGCGGAAACTGCATTTTGCATTGCTCGTTTGGTTTTACTACCCTCGCTATCGCTCGTGTGCAAACTCATCACTCGCATGCAAAATGTTATATAGCCATTATATGCTTTATAGCCATTATTGAACCCCGAAACATCTTTCTATCTATCACAGTTCCGAAGATATTTCGCTGTTGCATATTAGCTGGGACACCCAGTATACCTGTATTAGAAAATTACTTTTATACATTTCCGTTCGATTGAGAATTTGTATAATTATTTTGGTATTTGGTAGCTTGTTATTAAACTGACTGAAGATTACCTTCTAGGGTCAAAATGTACAGATTAATTATCTAATAAAGTGTAATTATATTCACACCTTAAAAAGTCAATCATTCTACTCATCATAATTATAAAAAGGTGTTCTTAAACGCTACGTTTAATTTAAAATCTCTAAAAAAAATAAATAATACATCCTTTACAGTCCGGATGTGGTAATTTGTTGATCAATAACGGTTTTTATATTTATTGATATATAATGATCGAATATTTCAAAATTTATAACTATTAAACTACAATGTTAAATTCCTAACTGTTAAAATAAAAAGTGTTCAGCTGAAACATATTTACATATTTTAAAACCGTTGAACTTTAATTATTCAGCTTGTTATGATTGCAAAATTATAAGTTGTTAAAAAATTAAAAGCGGAAACATTAATTATGTAGTAACTAAATTATTATTATATATAAGATTTTCAAGAATTGAATTGGCATTAACCCTTGTTATTTGACCTATAAATAGGCATGTATATTGCATATGTAACATGTGGTAATGTTAAGCCCAATTGACCTTCCATAAATTCAAACAGTACATTAAAGTTATGTCTAGTTATGTCAAATTTACATGGTTAGCTACTTAACTGCCATTTATCGTTTATCCAGTAGCGAATGTCAATTATACCTACGTGTACAATCCGTTTAGCCAGTAGCGCATTGTTTATATTTAGAAATAGACTGCCAATTGGTGTGGCACATAGCTTCCTCGCATTCTACCCACGTACTTTATTGATTTTTTTTATTTATTTTATTGTCTAATTGGTTTAATTGTTTCCCCCGTTTTTTTCAATCTATCAAAAGAGTTTTGATTTTTTACACAAATTAAAGCATCAATTTAGCTCAAGTTAAAGAGCGCAGGCGGTTCAAATTAATCTACTGCGGGACTATCTGCGGGCTACTTTCCATAAACTATAAAAGTTTCATTAAATTCTGATTAGTATAGTTTTGAAGCTATAAGTGTAAATTAATGTATGTTTGTGCGCGTGTGGAAGAGAAACAAATAGGCTCAGAAGGTTGAAACGTATATGGGACCAACAATGGGCTAATTATGACCTACCCCTCAAATTTCATTATAATTGGACGTGTAGTTTTTAAGATGGTGGTTCGCAAAAATTGAACGACAGACCGAGAGACAGACACGGAACCAAAAATGATCCCTGATGTGTGAAACGGATTTTTGGCTTGGAATTTTTGAAATCGGAGACCTAAAAATGCTTCGTTCTTAAGAACAATCACATAGCTTCCGTTACCTTCGGTAAGCTCGGAAGCAAAAAGTAAAATAAAGTAAATTAGTTTATTTAGATCAATTATTATCTATTTCCATATCTATTTGAAGAGTAGCAAATCAAAACAAACTTTTTTTTTAAATTAATATGGTTTCCTTAGCTTAGCACTAACAATTAATTTTTAGGAGCGACGTCGTCGGGACACTACTTGATTAGATAAATGATAATGGATAGAGCTTCACGCAAACTCTGTGTCATCCATTCTCGAATGATTTATAATGCGAGAAATGAAAGCATTTTGGCACTTCTTTAGACTCCCCTTATAAGAAACACAACGGAGTAACAATCTAAAGAAGGTGTATAGAATGTTCTTCTGTAGACTATTACTTCCCTTATAAACCACAAAAGGGAGTATCAATCTAAAGAAGGTGTACAGAATGTTCTTCTGTAGACTATTACTTCCCTTATAAACCACAAAAGGGAGTATCAATCTAAAGAAGGTGTACAGAATGTTCTTCTGTAGACTATTACTTCCCTTATAAACCACAAAA
>KZ651681.1:334982-347270 GCA_001010745.2 Gerris buenoi | reverse complement strand
GTTTAGTGCAAGTGTTTAGTAAAATCACTAAATCCGTTTGGAGACGATGTGTTTAGTGATTAGTGTTTAGTAATTTTGCGAGTGAACTTATAACTGTTTAGTAGACTTGCACTGTTTAGTGGATCTGCGAGTAGGCCTCCCCTCTCCAACCTAGGTGTCAGGGGTTTTTTATTTTATAATTATAAAATTTAAAAGTAAAAATGTTTAATTGATTGGTCAAAAAACTGTCACAATGTGTCAAAAATCAACAAAACACTGCCCCTCCCACAAAAAAAATAAATATTCAATAAAATATAAAATGTTCCTAAAAATAAAACGACATTCTAATCACTTGCACTAATCACTAAACACTAAACACTAAACACTTGCAAAATTTACTAAACACTCGCACTAAACACTAAACACTCGCACTCGCACTAATCAAAGTGTAAACGGGCCTTTTACAAGATCAGAAAAATCATACCCCGAGGCAAAATCTAAAAATTTATTATAGCTCTAAATTTGGGGGCGCTACCCTCAATAAACTCTGAACAAAACGCGAAAAAAAAATTTCTCGAAAAAATAATATTCCGAGGTGAAATCGAGAAATGGAGCTCCGATTTTGGGGGCGGTACCCCAAAAACTCTGAAAAAACGTGGACACGATGAAAATAGTTCCGACGATTTTTATTTTAAAAAAATCTAAAATGTAGTCCATTTAAATACGTTCTAACGGTATAAGCCGTTTTCCCGGGAAAAATCTAGTTCCTGAGAAAATAGCTTTAAAGCGTGGTTTACACAATCTAAGTATACTTGGACCTAGTCAGTTTTGACTCTCCATTGACTCTACTTGGATCTTGTAAACAGTGTGTCAAAGTCAACTTTGATATCCAAGTTGAGTTGGATGGGTTCCATCCAAAGTAGATTTTGATAAAAATAAAAATGGCGCCCACCTGACCTGACGTATGAGAATCAGCTGTCAAAAAATTACAGATATGAGGTTGTGCTGTGCTGGTTTTTTGGTGATATAACACGCATTGTTTTAAGGTTTTAAAACAATGCACACAATTTAACTGGAAAGTAAAAACATTTTATGTTTTTGTATCAAAAAAGCAGCTGCTTTTGAATCAAAAGCAGTGTATCAAAAATCCACTATTAGGACCAAGTACATGTTGATCGTGTAAACCTTACTTTAAAGTTCCACAAACACATGGACCAAGTGGATTTGATCGAAGTTACTTGGACCAAGGATTACTTGGATAGTGTAAACCAAGCTTAAACGCGAACGGAGAAAGGCCGGTTTCGATTCTCAGCCAAGGAGAAGATATTCTTATAATAAATTGTGATAAAATTTTCGAATAATAATTACAGTAATAATTTCCCTCGGATAGATTTTTAATTTATACGCCCACTGCCTCACGATGAGAATCGTAATTTATTGGTAGTTGTTAGATTGTTTCTCCCTATGTTTTTTAAAATGTAAATGACTTACTAAATAACCCTTTATGGCGACTCTTCCCCCACTCTTTGATGTGGGTCCGATCCGTGTCATGATGATGTAATTGGTATCCATGGTTCGAGGACGGAGCAGGGCGAGGGACACCCTTTATAGGGACTCTTCCCCCACTCTTTGATGTGGGTCCGATCCGTGTCATGATGATGTAATTGGTATCCATGGTTCGAGGACGGAGCAGGGCGAGGGACACTCTATATGAGGACTCTTCCCCCACTGTTTGACGCTCCCTTATATAGCTTACTAATGACCACACCATACTCGCTTCGGCGGTACAATGTACATGTACATATGTATGATGTGTGAAGTAACTGGAACTCTCCACCACGGGGCGTACAAAGGGCCTGAATGATGGCCTGCCTAATTGCAAGGTTCGAACAAGTGGTTCGTCCTACCCGTTCTAGTAGCAAGTACTAGATTACTACTACTACTACTAAATAACTATTAAGACAAAAGGATGTAGTTGTATTGTACAATGTACTTTGGAACAAAGGAGTAAAACATTTCTGTTATTATACGGGGAGTAACAGTCTAAAGAAGAACATTCCGTACTCCTTCTTTAGATTGTTACTATCTTGTTTTTTATATGGGGAGTAACAGTCTAAAGAAGAACATTCCGTACTCCTTCTTTAGATTGTTACTCTCTGTGTTTTCGAGTAACAATCTAAAAAATTACCTATTAGTATATATTGTCGCCACATTAGTAAATTGTGCATTCGCGAAAGCTTATAAAACATTAAATTGTAATATTATTTCCCTTTTATGTAGTTTTTAATTTATTTCAAGAAAGTTTCAAATCTATCTTAAGGTCAATCTGAATGAGAGAGAAATGGTTTCTTTAATAAATTCATTTTGGTCAATTGGATTAATGACTTCCCTTTACATACTCCGTTACCCTAAACGTTCTTCAGTAAATTTATAAATTACAAATAATTTCATATGATAATTTTGTTTTAATAAATGTTTCTTTTTTAAAAAAAAAAATGAATTGCACTAAAGATTAAACTGGTTTAAAAGTTAACTTATAATCACAGTTTTATAACGTTTAATCATCATTAATTCATCAAAAACTTTAAATTAAGACTTTCCCGAAGTTGAGGTGAGATTATGCTTCATTTCACTTCCCTCTCTTTAAAGATAGATTCATAGTGAGCAAATCTCGGCGCGTTTCCGGGTATATAGATAATATACTGTTTGTCCATGTTTGTTTTGATTAGTTGGTCTATGGTAAATAAATAAAATAACTAGCACTTCTTTAGACTGTTACTCCCCTTACAAAAACTAAAGTGTTATATTCCTTTGTCCCAAAGTACATTTGGACTTATCATCCCTTTATCATAATAGTAATTTAGTCAGAGTCATTTACTACGTTCACACTTCGTTTTGAAAGCGTTTCGGATCCAATTCGTTTTAAAAACGATCCGCATTCTTACAACAAAAAATACAGGTGATCGAAATATTTGTTTTCGATTTTTCATAACGGTGACGTCACGAATAATACCTTCTTTCTTGTTATCTAATATGTCCGCGAATTTTTACATTTTATTTTACTAGTTGTTAAAAGTTTTTTAAGGTTCTTTATAGTATTAAATTTTGTTTAACAACGTTTTTGCAGTTTAAAAAAAGAAACGGGAGCTCACGAAAGTGAAGAACTTGAAAAGTGGAAAAGAGTAAAATAACCTGGTATCTCGATCCCCTCCTCGACCTGTTTTGAATTCGATCCCCCGTTTCGATCACGTATTTTTGGTGGAGCGGATCTAAACCGATACGATCCGTCGATCTCCGTTCACACAGCGTTTTGAACTAGCGGATCGTTTTCAAAACGATGTGTGAACGTAGTAATTTATATCCTAAAAAAAAAACAGGGGAGTAACAATCTAAGGAAGTATCTAATAACTTATCTAAATGGATATCTAAATTAATTTTCTTAATTTTAAATTAAGTCTGTTATTAAGTAAGGCTCGTTATTTGTAATTGATTATACATAACTAGCCGTTATGCCCGTGGCAACGGGCAGAATAAATATGGTTAAAAAAGAGCTAGTATAATTTAAATAGTAAGTTTTATGCTCGTAGCTTCAGTGCAAGGGCGTGGCTCAGTGGTAGAGGACGCGCCTCATGTGTTGGAGGTCACTGGTTCAATCCCAGCTTATGGTGCATCAATTTTTAACGTTATAAATCGTTTCGAGGTGAGTCGTCGCCCTTCGTTGGGACACTACTCGATTATATAAAAGATGTTCATCATTGTAATATTTTATGGCAATAACGTCAATAACACCAAAATTCTTAAGAAATTACCTTACTTAATTTTTTAATTTATTTAATTCTTAGTTTCTTAACACGTTATTTATGCACATATTTATGAAACGGTGTCCTTTTATAAATCGTTTTATATTGAATGCGGTTATCTACTCAATTTTGGGTTTAGTGGCTGTAAATTGTGATTTTATGTGAAAAATGTCGGTTCTTAAGCAATTTTCCATGCTGTACCAAAGCTATGTTATATCTATTAACCTTAAGAGTAAATCGCTATATCATATTTTCATAATAGCTATTAGATTTCCGGTTAAAATAAGGTCATATTTGAGGAAAACGACATTTTGAAGGAGATAAGACGGTGAATCATTTTTATACTTACCTCCCCACCTGTAACTTATTTTCAGTTTAGGAAATCACCTACAGAGCAGGTGTTTTTTTCTTTTACTAACAGGTGTTTCTTTATTTTAATTTACATATTATTCACATTTATTTCCTTTATGTAAAACATTTGATAAAAAAAGACATCAGATTGTTAATTTTTGTTTATTACAATTTTCTTTGTTTTTAAACAGTTTATTATAAGCATTCGTTGAATTCTTCTTATTATTATAGTTTATATTTTTACTTTTATATTTATCTGTACACTATATCATCAAAATTTGCTCTAATATTCAGGTAACTAATCTATTTTCTAGTCCATGTTTACTGAACTTAAAAAATTGTTTTATTTTTTAACAAGAAGCTTACGATAAGATACAATTTTACAATTTCTAAGTCAGACAACAATTTTTACTCTTTCGTTTAAAGAGAAAGTATTGTAATGGCGCGAAAATTCTTTTTTGATTGATTTACAATTTTTAAGGTCCCCTGAGTCCAAAATGTGGTTTTTTAAAAAAATGTCTTTCTGTAGTTCGTACAGACGCGTGGAGCTTAAACTACTGGTCCGATTTTGACTTTGACGAAATTTGGCAAACATCTTCAGAATAATCATACTCCGAGGCGAAATCGATAAATGAATTTTAGCTCCAAACTTAGGGGCACCACCTTCAAAAACTCCGAAAAAAAAGGTATGGAATACCAACGATTTTGACCAAAAAAAGTCTAAAATGTATTCCATTTAAATAGGAATCTAATGATGTACAAGCCGTTTTCCCGGGAAAAATCTAGTTCGTAATAAAATAGCTAGGATATGTTGCGATTGACACCTTTTAAATTAATTCTTGACTTTTATGGGTGATGGACCATTATAGGTGTGAATAAATATCATTATGTCATTTTATCGAGACGTTTCGACCCTTCTTATTAAGGTCATCTTCAGTCATATCTTTTATTTCTAAAAAAAATTGTTACAGTTTTTCAGTACCAAGTGTAAATGTTAAATTTAAATTGTGTTGTTATTAGTTGTTAACGTATGTTTTATATAATTCTATACTTTATATTACTTGTAAGTAAGACCTTATGTTTCATTAATGGTTGATATTGTTAGTACAGAAATAAAAGATATGACTGAAGCTGACCTTAATAAGAAGGGTCGAAACGTCTCGATAAAATGACATAATGTTATTTATTCACACCTATAATGGTCCATCACCCATAAACGTCAAGAATAAAATAGTTTTAAAACGCGGACGGAGGAAGTTCGAATTTTATACCCGCGAATATTATGAATTTTGATAAAATGTTCAATAATATACGTACGGAAAGTAATCATGAACTTGTATATTTGAGAAGGTTTTCCGAGTTTTTTCCGACCTATTTTTTAGGCTTGTTCACACCCTTATATTTTACTAAATATTGCGAATTCCTTTATATTTCGTTAGATAGCGACTTGACTATTTAGCAATTTTATATCATAGCTTATAGGAAAGATTTAAAATTTAATTTATAATTAATTCAAATTACAATTATCAATGACTACGGGAGACATACAGAGAAAAATAGACCCCCGCACCGGGACTCGAACCACGGGACCTCCTATTTTCCGTACAGGTGCTCTTACCAACTGAGCTATACGGGAGAATGATTTTTCTCTGTCGTAACTTATACATAAATCATTCTCCCATNATTCTAGACAACCTAATCGATAGGCAACCTTCCTGTCAACGTGTGTGACTATTGATATTACAGCCAAAGATCTTATATAAAAGAAATGGAATGTTAAGAAGGGGTTTGAGGCAAAAAAGTGACCCCATGGAGGTATTAGTAGAGTAAGAGAAATTGAAGAAAAAAAAATCATACTGCGCATGCTCCACGATCTTTTGACTGGGACAAATTACCTTCTTTGATAGTTTTAAGGTTTACTTCTGGTTAATTTTGAATCAGGTTATAACATGCAACATTGATGGTTGGTAACCTGCCACACGTTTCTTGGTAACCTGTCACCAAGCGGAAAGTAATTTGTCCCATTGGAACTCATATTTTACATATCTTCATGGGGTCACTTTTTTGCCGCAACCCTCTATCCGGTTTATATAAGACCTTGCCTAGATGGCTGAATAACTGCAGTTAATATATTCATTAAGTATTCTAATTTCACTTCAATTAAGAATTATGAAGTTGTTTCTCATTAGAGAGCTAATTGTAGAATGTTTCTGTGTGTTGCAGGGAATCAGATGAGCGGGGAGAGTTGATGGGTTAAGTGGGGTCGGATCTGAGAGGGGGAGAATGTCGTCCAGGAACACTGATGAAGCTCAGGCTCCCTGAGCGAAAGCTCTGATGATATTAAATACCTAAAGCAAACAAACTCGGACTTTTATTCCAACTAATCTCCTCCACACCTAGATATTATCGTAACTTTGTTTAATTGAATTTCTAATTGATTACAATTTACCTGAAAGCTGAAACCGGCAGCTGCTTATAGTTGTATTCATAGATAATCTGCAGTGATCTATACAGTCGAGAATGGCTTAATGGCACCAATTCGCTTGATTTGTATACACTTAAGAGATTACCTCCCTTTGTCAAAACAGCCCATTTGTAAGATTTATGACATTTGAAATATTTGCTATGTTTCCAAGAGTTTTCAAAAAATGTTTCCAAAACAGTTTTGGTATTCAAAACCCCTATGGTTACGGCGATTTTAAAAGGTATTGAGAAAGTGATAAAAGGTTATGTTTTGTAAAACATCGCTAATGTCAACACTTTCTTTTATTTAATCTGAGTTTATTTATACTATCAAGAATTTGAAGCAAGTTATTTCATGAAAATGTCTACTTAAATTCATTTTTGTCGCGTCGCACCAATTCGCGTAAGTTTTATAGTTGATCCTTTTTGGTTGTTTGAACTGATTTATTTTTACATTTTTTCCCCCCGTCCAATTGTCAATATAAATGGATAAGATGTTCATTTGATACTTTGATTTACCATAAAGTATAATATACATAATGATCTTTTGAATTATATATCTTTAACTTCTTAACTATTATCGTAACAGAAGAGGTATTATGTGGACTTGTAGACAATATCTAGGAGTGGAGGAGATTAGTTGGAATAAAAGTCCGGAGTTTGTTTGGTATAAGGATGTATAAGAAATTGAAACTAATAACAAAAATATAAATTGAAACTAATAACAAAAATATAAATTGAATATTATAAAAAAAAAATTAAAATAAGTACAGAAATTCTTACCGAGAAAGGAGTAAATATTAAACTCAAAAAAATAACATACTACTCATTCACATTTAAAGACATTATGTGTAACTTNCTACAGTCAGATTATCTAAAGTTTTGACTTTTGACAGCGCTGGAAAATCTGTGGGGAGCCAATGAGAAGTCAGGATTTTGAATTCTAGAAGGTCGGGCCAACTAGGCAAACAAAAATGTCACCGGCCCCACCCCTCCTACAGGCCTAGTGGCTTTATTGTTTTCATCATTCAGGTTGGCTAATCTGAGCGTCAAAAGTCAAAATTTTAGATACATAATTTGACTGTAGATAGAATGTCTCTCCTTACTGCTTCAAAAAAGTTCAAAGCTCGCCGAAATTGGCTCATTTTATGAGCATTATTATGACGCCTTGACCGCTTAGATATTTGTTGTTTGGCGTCTACAGACCTAAATGCTTTACGAGTGCGTTCGTCATAAAGTTCATTTTTTCATGGAACTAGACAGCGCTTACATTACTTTGTTAGTCGATGCTAAATACTGATCATAAAAAATATGGAAGTAGGTTTTTTTGAGACAATGAACTCAATGTCCAGGTGGTTCCTATATCTCTTCTTTGATTTAATAAATAGAGAAATAATAATACAATATCAAACCCTTCTCAGTGTGGTTGTTTATTACTGCTTTCACAGTATTTTTGATGAGATTTTCGTATGTAGGTATAGTAGGTATAATAGGTATAATAGGTCCAAAGTTACTACATTTTTTGACGCCACTCTGTTTTAGAGTTTGTTGTTTCACACTACTATTATAGTTTCAAGAACAGAACAAACCTGTTTTTGAGGTGAAAGCGTGCCAATTTTTGTGAGCTTTGCACTGCCTCGAAGCAGTAAGGAGAGACATATACAATCAGACTAAAAATCGTAATAAAAGGTCAAATCTTGCAACTGAATTTTAAAGCAGTTATCCTCAACCAAATGAATTTAAATTTTGCATACACATTTAGTTTAGATGACAGTGCCAGTGCATGCAACGTTGCACAATCCAATATGGTAGACAGCCCAAGATATAAGCTTGTTTTTAATAATGTATTTTTTAAATAATTTATTTTCTTTCAGGTTCATATCTCTGCAGATGAGCTTTCCAGAGAATTTTCCTTTCGTGCCGCCGTTCATGCGAGTGATTTCTCCAAAGATTGAGAAAGGCTTTGTGATGGAGGGAGGAGCTATCTGCATGGAGCTACTCACACCTAGGGGCTGGGCCAGTGCATACACTGTTGAAGCCATCATCATGCAATTTGCTGCCAGCCTAGTCAAAGGACAGGTAAGCAGCAAAAATAAATAAATAAATACGTGCGGTGTCGTGGGACACCCGATAAGAACGAAGTTCCTTACGCTTTTCATTAAATATAAATTATAAAATCACAGTAATAACTACTTATACATGGTGGAGTTAGAAAAAAAGACAAAATTATAAGTAACTAACTATTTTTACTAGCGGAGTTAAGGCAAAATTAAATGAGAACCTTTTTATTATCTTTGATGCGATCGCCTTTCAATAAATAATGTATTTTATATTGAGAAAAAAATTAATGATAAATTTATAGTTAAAGGAGATGGTTGTAGAACGAAAAAGAAGTGTCCTCTCAGACCCCGTCGGCATATTACTCCAATTAAATATTAAAATAAAAAATATAAATCATTAACTCACAAAAACGTCTGCTTGTATCAGGTTGAAATTTTACATGCTTGTTTCAATTGTACTATAGGTGATGTTTGCAAAGTTTCATATAAATCGTTACGTTAGAACGTAAGATATTAGTAAAAACGTTGTTTTCTTTATTTTAATCGTTTTGGTCCGCTTTAATAAATTTAGCGATCTTTATCACTTCATAGCAGTGTCGGTGTTCGTTTTACTAAAAAAAAAATATATATATATATTTAAAAACGTTGTTTGTCTCATTAAATATATGAAGTTAGAATTTCTCCCCGTCTAAAATTCCAATTTTAAATTTAAAGCTTACGTTTACGCGAGCGTTGCGCGTGAACGCTTGGGCGGATAACATTGTTCATTGAACTTGTCCTGGGCATTGGTAAAATGAACATGTGTTACCATATTTCAATTAAGTCGGTCAACTCGCCATCGGTAGATTTCGTGACGGATTTTGCGTGACGGTGATTTATGATAGTGATTTTGGTCGTTTTTTCGGATTCACTCCCGGGCTCTAGAACATGCCATAAGGAACTTCGTTCCAAATAAAAATCTCCATTTTATGGAAAAACATTGAATCCATGGATATGTTATTGGGCATTGAATCCACATATTGACATTTTAATGTTTTTCCATGAAGTGGAGAAAACCAGTCTACATTTGTCTACTTGATATAGTAGATGCATCTTAAGGTGTGAAATTATGAAACATTTATCCATTTTGATTACCATTTGGTCCTCTAGAAGCTCTGATGTCATTTTATATAAAATTAAGAATTCAAATGCTCTATCGGCGAAATTTAGTACTAAAATTAATAAAAGTAAAAACTAATCTACCTCCTATGATATTCTAACTTCCTGGTGCAATATTTAGTACAACGAGGAGCTACAATTTATTCAGCTAGGAGCTATGGTATCGTTTTATATAATATTAAGAATTCATATGCTATATCGGCGAAATTTAATACAACAATGAATACAAGTAAAAACTAGTCTACCTCCTATGATATTCTAACTTCCTGGCACAATATTTAGTACAACAATGAATACAAGTAAAAACTAATCTACCTCCTATGATATTCTAACTTCCTGGTGCAATATTTAGTACAACAATGAATACAAGTAAAAACTAATCTACCTCCTATGATATTCTAACTTCCTGGTGCAATATTTAGTACAACAATGAATACAATTAAAAACTAGTCTACCTCCTATGATATTCTAACTTCCTGGTGTAATATTTAGTACAAGTAAAAACTAGTCTACCTCCTTCCTCCTATGATATTCCAACTTCCTGGCACAATATTTAAGAGCGTCTCATTTTTCTTGTAGTTTTTGCTTGACAGAAATTTCTTCTATCTCCCAGAGCTAAACATACCATTTTAAGCATATAATATTATTTCAAAATATTTCTGACCCTCCCCGGATCATTTTCAACACTCTTCGAAAAATGTTCCACAAATTCTGCCTATATTGGCTGAAATACAGGTTTGCAAATACTGGAAAATTAAGTGCCTTAATTAAAGAACTTATATTAAAGATTATACTTAATTATATTAAGATTATATTAATTAAAGATATTAAGAGGTACTAAGTTGAAAACTATTTTTTTTCAAGAAAATAAGTGACAAAGAATAGAATAAGAAATAAGTGACTAAAGAAGGAAGTGGGATGAAGAAAGTTGGCTTATCTATTAAGTTTTAAAATTATACCAAAACATATATATGTGCCAATTACAGTTTTTTTTAATAAAACAAACATAGAAGTCATGTTTTAATATACAAATCTATGATTAAAATAAAGCTGAGATAGGTTTTATTGACGGACTTCATTGTCCTTTAATGTGTAAAGGTAATTTAAATTGTAACTTAAATTTAACTTTACTTAACTTTAAATTGTAAACTTAAGTAAAGATTAAGCCTCGTACAAACTTCCGAGACGAACAGAGGAAATGAAGCGAGCATTTGGTCTCTGCACATGCCCGCCCAGTCTGAGATGCGCAGACATACTTTAGACTAGCCATGCGCAGAGTTCGGCTTGTTTTCTCTGTTCGGTTTGGGAGTCTGGAATAGGCTTAAACGTTTATAAATGACAAAACGGTTTGAGCTATTTGTGTTTAATCTGAAGATAAATGATAAAAATGTTTATTGATTTGATTACAGGGTAGGATATCGCGTAAGACGAAGAGCAGCAGTAAAGAGTTCAATAAACGAGTTGCCGAAGAATCTTTTAGAAGTTTAGTAAAAACCCATGAGAAGTACGGCTGGGTAACACCTCCTCTTTCTGACGGCTGAACTTCGAATCTTTCCTCAAAAAAACATTTCACATCTTCCAAAGACAATTAAAAAAACTTTTGAATTAATTCTTCCGATGCAAGAAAACTTGTGATCCCTTCCATCTCTTTTCGTCTTCTTCCGTAGAAGAATTTTGATCCTGTCATTCTAAAGTGGTCTTCCAACGTGTAAGATTCACATAGATAAACTTAATGATAGAATTAACAAAAAAGAAGTTTACATTGAGTAACACTCATGTCACTTGAGTACATATATGTATCTCACTTGTGTTGCACTTATGTGCCTCGCTTGAGGCACACTTATGTACCTCACTTGAGTACAATTATGTTCCTCGTTTGAATACACTTGTGTATCTCACTTGAGTACACTTATGTACTCGATAACGCTAATTGAAGCGTTTCTGACGGGAAAAATTCAAATTATACTTTTAACGACAAATATACTAAAAAAAACTATATAACGTTATTTCTATAGTATCTATAGAATTAACTTTTGTTATACAGTTGCTCTACCCTGCGAAAACAAAACCCTTAATGGAATTAAATATTAATAAACATAAAAAATAAAACTTAATCTTGTCTCTAGTCTGCCACTTTATTTAATATTTTTCGCTGTATCCAAATGTACTGTTGTTTAGCAAGGTTTTAGGTATTTTTAACATTTTTTCCCAAACAAAAAATAAAATAAAGGATAATTAATCTTAATTCTTTTCATCCTTAAAAAAAATTCTAGTGTTAGTTAATATTAGTCTGTGTCTAATCGAATTTCATGTTTAAATTTAAATGTTGTAATAAAAAAATATGAAAAATAATAGTTTGCTGATAAATTGTCTTGAAAATATTTGTGACATGTTCGAAAGCTAGTTTGAATGAGTAGACGTATGCATTTAATAAAAAAATTAATAAATTTATTTATTTTTTATTTTATTATTTTTTT
>KZ651681.1:298380-315257 GCA_001010745.2 Gerris buenoi | reverse complement strand
CTAAATTTTCAAAACAAAAAAATCGCAAATTTAACGAAATGATCTTAATTCTGTTTATTTCACTTATTTAGGTTAGTTGAATGCATTTACTGATCAAAAGTCAAACCCTTTTTTGCATTCCTTTCTAAACTGTAGAGAAAAGGAAGATTGTCAGCACACTGATCAAAAGAGGTCATGCTAACGATGTTCCTGAATGGAATAGAAAGAAGGTTTGACTTTTGATCAGTAAATGCATTCAAATAACTTAAATAAGTGAAAAACAAAGTAAAATAAACAGAATTAAGACGATTTTTTTTTAGATTTGGTATTTTACATTTTGGTACTTTGATAGCTTTTTTGTTATTTTGAAAACTGAATATCTCTGTCAATTCTCAACCGATTTTGTTGTTTCAAAGCTCTCTTCAAAAACAATCTAATTTTAGAAAAAAAAATATAAAAATATTGGTTACCATTTAAAATTACAAAGTTGAGAGAGATACCGACGAAATTATGAGATAAAAAAAATTTGGAAAACATATTATAAAACTAGGTGAAAATCCAAGGTAAGTTACCATTTACATTTTTTCTCTATCTTCAAAAATAAAATATTGGGTGAGCCAGTTTATCGAGGCCACCCTGTACGTAAAGAGAAAGGAGTGTAGAATACATAAGGAGGGATTGTTATGGCGCGAAAATTCGATTTTGATGGATTTAGACGTTGTGAGGTCCTCTATGTTAAAAAAAGTGGTTATTAAAAAATGACGGTTTATCGTCTGTGCACAAGCGTGGAGCCTATATAAACTACTAGGCCAATTTTGATGAAATTGTTTACAGTTTCAGAAAAAACACCCGGAGGTGAAATCGACAAATTAATTTTAGCTTCAAATTTAGGGGCACTACCTAGTAAAAACCTGAAAAAACTTTTCGGGACTCTAAAATCAGAGATATATAATACTAAAATGTCCCGGTTTTCAGAGGAGAGGTCGAAAATAGATGTTTTATTGCAAGAAAACAAACTTATCATTTATTTTGTTATAAAATATTATGATAGATTCGTAGTTCTAGTTTTAGGAAGCGAAGGTAAGTACATTTTTAATTCTTGCTGTGACCCAAGAGCCTGGCTTTGACCGGTTAATTTATTATTTTATTCTTGTACAATATACTTGAAAATACTGTCATTTAAAAAACATTAATAATTTTCATTTACCTTACATTTTACTAACTTTTTTTGTTGTATAGTCAAAACTGGACAAAGAAGGTTATTCAGGTTTAGGTTATATTGTGGTTTTTTGTTTAAAATTTAAATTCTATTATTTTTCTTTTCCGATTCTTTAAACAATTATTCAATTTACAATTTGTATTCTGCTTCTAGTTTCTATTGTGTGGCGTATGGCTATTATATTTTTAAATTTTAAGAATGTTAACATTTCTCTTAAAAATTATATATAAGTAATTATCTTTCTTTCTTCTTTTAATAGTTTGTTTGTTCGATTAGTGCCAGCCCATAAGGAGGGATTGTGATGGCGCGAAAATTCGATTTTGATGGATTTAGACGTTGTGAGGTCGTCTATGTTAAAAAAAGAGGTTATTAAAAAATGACGGTTTATCGTCTGTGCACAAGCGTGGAGCCTATATAAACTACTAGGCCAATTTTGATGAAATTGTTTACAGTTTCAGAAAAAACACCCGGAGGTGAAATCGACAAATTAATTTTAGCTTCAAATTTAGGGGCACTACCTAGTAAAAACCTGAAAAAACTTTTCGGGACTCTAAAATCAGAGATATATAATACTAAAATGTCCCGGTTTTCAGAGGAGAGGTCGAAAATAGATGTTTTATTGCAAGAAAACAAACTTATCATTTATTTTGTTATAAAATATTATGATAGATTCGTAGTTCTAGTTTTAGGAAGCGAAGGTAAGTACATTTTTAATTCTTGCTGTGACCCAAGAGCCTGGCTTTGACCGGTTAATTTATTATTTTATTCTTGTACAATATACTTGAAAATACTGTCATTTAAAAAACATTAATAATTTTCATTTACCTTACATTTTACTAACTTTTTTTTGTTGTATAGTCAAAACTGGACAAAGAAGGTTATTCAGGTTTAGGTTATATTGTGGTTTTTTGTTTAAAATTTAAACTATTATTTTTCTTTTCCGATTCTTTAAACAATTATTCAATTTACAATTTGTATTCTGCTTCTAGTTTCTATTGTGTGGCGTATGGCTATTATATTTTTAAATTTTAAGAATGTTAACATTTCTCTTAAAAATTATGTATAAGTAATTATCTTTCTTTCTTCTTTTAATAGTTTGTTTGTTCGATTAGTGCCAGCCAGTTCACGTAATTGAGAATCACGCCGAAACCTTGTGTCACTACCGAAGGTCATTGCCATTACAGTTGTTTGTCGTTGTCGTTCAAAAATAACCGCCATGGCCAGCGACATCTTCTCCAGAAGAATCCCTAAATGGTAATTAAACTTATACATTATCATTTTCGTCCATTTTAAAACCTCATAAACGTTAAGTACCAAGTACTTACAATTAGATACCTACTGTTTGTCTGAATTAAGAGAATACTTTGTACATATCTAATTTAGAATCATGTAAATATGCTGCGTACTCCATCACAGTTTTGTGAAGATTCGTCTGTTATTTTTTACTGAGAATTTGTATTGTTAATTGATGTAGCTCCCAGCCATACGAATCGGTTTAATAGTATTTATAAGAACAATATTAATATGAGACGTAATAGATAAGCTTCTTTTAATGTCAAATGCTCATAAATTTGTTAGTTTTCAATTCTTCATTGGCAAGGGTAAGAAATCAAAATTGGTGACTGATCTAAGCTTAATTATTCTTGTTGGGCAACGGGTCGAGTTGAAGAAAGCGGTGGACCAAGTTATAAACTTAAATTTGGTTTGAGAGTAAAGCTATAGTTGGTGCGCACGTTTACAACTTACTACCCTGCTTTACAGTTTGCTGAAAAAAATATTGCATCTTTGAAGCTCTATATTTCGGAAAGTATACTGTTTAGGAAAAAATATGAAATATAAAAATTGTTGCAAATTTTGTGCTCTACAAGAAAGATACGAACACTTTTTTCCAGGACTTATAGGTAAAAAGTAAGCAAGGAAAAACTAAAAAATACTTTCAAATTTCGCACATTTTGGCCCCCCTCTAGGTTAGCACAGGGTCTAGGAGGTCGAAAACTTGGGTTTTTTAACTAATGTCTAGTTACATACAATACAAAAAAGAAAAAAAGTTTTTATGACCTTTTGCAAGGTAGACCCTCATTTTTAATACCTGTCGACTGGACTAGTATTAAATAGTACATTTATATTTTTTCCAGGTGTTTGAGGGTATGTTCTGAAAAAGGATTTTTTGAAAACAATTTTATCTTCTGCCGAAATTTAACATCAGGGGAGATTTCTACTGCTCTTCGACCTTTTTACTTTGCTGTCCATCCTGACCTCTTCGGAAGACATCCGTCAGAAAGGGTTAGTCAATTATTGTAGCACAATACCCATTCTTTCTTATATTTTTTAGGTCCGTAGTCAAAAAACAAGGATGCTTATACATTCCTGTGTCTATCTAGTACACCAATTTGAATCTGAAGAAAAAATATATGTGGTGTCGTGGGACACCTGGTAGGAACGAAGTTCCTTACATTTTTCATTAAATATAAATTATAAAATCCCACTGCTAAAGACGTATACATTGCTAAATACTACTTATTTTCGATATTTACAAAACCAAGACATTTTCGACATATAACAAAAATAAAGAAAACAAGTCAAGTAATAGAGTTCCATAATAACATTTTTTCCCGTCTTTTTGAAGCTTACGTTTATGCAAGTGTTGCGCGTGAACGCTTGGGCGGATAACGTTTTCCAACAAACTCAGCCTGGGCATTGGTAAAATGAACATGTGTACCAAATTTCAACTAACTCGGTGATCTTTTACTCAAGTTATCGTCATTGGTAGAGTTCGTGACGGATTTTGCGTGAAGGTGATTTTGGTTGTTTTTTTTGGATTCACTCCCAGGCTCCAGAACGTGCCATAAGGAACTTCGTTCCAAAAGCTCTTTTGGTATAGGAATCATTAATGGAACTAGCAAGGTAAAAGTAAAAGTTAATATATTTGTCAACAAAGCATATTAAAAGTATCAGGATCAAATTACTGATGGAACGAACTTTGTGTGTTAATTTAGCGTTATTAGGGTATTTAGCTAAGATTATTAATTTCATAAGTGCTAATGGTTTTATATTATTATAAATATTGGTACTCCTTAAGATTTTTACTCCCCTAAGATTATTTAGAATATAAATGGATATTATTAATACATTCCTTCTAAATAACTATTTAGACAAATTAATGTTTACTTCAATGCACTTTGGGACAAAGAAATATCACACTTCTGTTTTTTATATAGGGAGTAACAGTCTAAAGAAGAATATTTTGTACGCCTTCTTTAGATTGTTACTTCCCTCTGTTTTTATAAGGGGACAGCCTACAGAAGTCTCTAAATATTTTTTTTTGTGTTTAGTAATAATTATATGTATAATGGTTTAATTTCAGGCTATAAACGAAAATTCTTTGAAATTGCTCAGTTCTTATTTAGAAACAATTCAGAAGAACCGACCTGTTAAACCTACGACGCTGACTTTCTACTTGAAGCCTCAGGATAATAGTTCTGTTCAAGGTAAGGTCTCCGGTAATCATTAGAAACTTAAAAACATTATATTATTGAACTTGTTACAAAGCGATAATGACGTGGGAAATAGTTTTGTTATAGGTAAAATTTTGGACAAGATAAAGAGAATATTTATCATAGTTATAAATAGAGTTCGGGTTTCGCATATTTGCATATATTTTTTTATTGCCCCAAGTGATTTTTCTTTACGAATTATGATGTTTGGAAGGCACTAGGCCACTTTAAATTCAAATTTAAAATTGCATATTTTGCATATTTCGGGCATTATTGCATATAATTGCATATTTCCGGCATAAGTGGATATTATTTCATATTTTCGCATAAATATTCTACTTTTTGAGAAAAATGTCCACTAAGGTGCATATTTTATATTATGATGTTTCTAGTCAAACATATAATATTATATAGGTACCACAACCTTTTGAGGATTAGAAGTCATTCACTGTGGAACGGTGCACGTGCACGTACCCGTACCCCCTGGCTTAAGCTTCTGCCAGGAGAGGGAGTTACCCTATCTTAGGGGGTTTACCCTAAGAAGGCTTGTTTTCTTGTTTTTCGACTTAATCTCGGACAAAGCTACCGCTGACGATTTATAGAGTGCTGCCCTTATTATCGGATTAAAATAACTTCATTATCCAAATTAATGCACAACACGTGCATTAGAGTATTACATTAAGGTCATATAGAGGGCTTCGAGATTCGGCAAATTTGGCCATCTCAAATACAAAGAAGAGTGCCCTTCACAACTGGAGTCAAGCTTATTTCAGGGACCTTCCAAATATAATTAAAAAACTGGGTCTGATTAGGGAAAGACTTAGACAAAAAATAAAATGGCGCAGTTCTCCACCGTAATCCGGGTTGGACCACTGTGGAGAACGTCACCCGAATCCTGGAAGGGGCGGAGGGCAGAGATGAAATAGAAATCTGACCCCAGCTGACGTCGCTGCCTTAAATATGTTCTAGTAGTGTCGTGTGACGTTGAGAGAACGTTTTCACGTTTGAAAACGGTTCTTTCCGACCGCAGACGAAATTTTAAGATCACAAATTTAGAGGAAGTCTTAGTAGTTCAGACAAAATTTCTTACTGTTTCCTAAATTTAAATAATTTATTAAAAATTAATTGTAAAGTAATGGTAAATTTTAATTATTTTTAAAATGTAGTCAATATCTCTATTTTTGGTGGTTATTCTTGTGTATTCTACTGCCTAATCTTCAAATGCCAGGTTTTTAAGTATTTTAAACCCTCTAAATGCACTTTACTTAGCGCTATTCAATATTTTTAGCTGCCTATTGGAGTTTATAATATATTAGGGATAAATGCATATTTAAGGGCATATATTAGAAATAAGTGCATATTTGAGTGCATATATATCAGTGCATATCTTAGTTTATATATTTTTGGGATAAGTTGCATATCGTCGCTTAAGCCGTGACACCTCGTAAGTCCGAAAAATCGTAAAATAGGGTTTTTATACCATTTTATTCAGAAAAAATCAGCGCATCTTTCTAGAGAGACCTCGTAAGTCTAGGAAGATTGAAAGAGGTTCAAAAGGCCTGCAGAGACAACCAGTAACTCATAGAGTGAACTAGAGGAAGGCTTGGTTGAAGTGTTTACTCGTATCTCCTAACAGTGCCTCGTGTTCTTCCCTTCAAGCACCAGCATTCAAAGGTAAGTTCCTGTTTTTGTATAGAACCACTTAACTATCTTGTATTTAAACATCAACATTTCACAGGTTAATTGTTTTTTTGAGTTAGTGTAACAATATTTCAATGTAAAATTAAAGGATAATGGCCGAAAATGAATGAAACATTACCTACCAGAGTTACGTGGTATCACAATGACGAATTGACGAATATTATTAACGGTTACGAGTTCTCACTGAGTCACTTGCTTACTCTGATCTTCTTATTATTATTTTTTTATTCTAGGTCAGGGCAGTTAATTTCAAAGCTAAGACGTGTGTATCTCTTAATTAATTATTGTAATTAGGATTATGCTTAAAAATTATTCTTATTTTAAGTTTATGGTGATTGCTATTTTTTCTGTTTATAGAATAGAACGAGATTTATAAATCTAGAACAAGTAGGATTATGAAACTTGCTTTAAGTGAGGCGGAAAACCAAAATAATATCAGAAAGGATTATAAACACACAGAGGATAAAGACGTGGTAATAATAATAAAAACATTTTCATTGATATGAACCAATAATTTAATGTTTAATATTAACTTTTGTGAATTAATTAATTTATAGTCCATTTTATTTATTTCTTTTCTTTTCAGCAACTTATAATAACAAGGAACAGGATAAAAACGAGAAATTACCAATAATAATAATAATGATCATATTCAAGGCACAGTATCAACGGAAAATCTTAACCTAATTGGATTACTGTCGGATATGGATGATAATATTTTACCCTACGATTTAGAAGTCTTTGAAGATATTGCCAATGAAATTATTGTTAATGAATACACTATCATTACTGATAGTAACAATAATTTGCTTGAAAAAGTGGTAAACAATGACGAAAATATCAATTCTTTAGCTGATACCACAGCAGAAGTCGATATGTCTCCAGTTTTGACTCCTTCAAACTTCTCGGCTCAGAATTCTGCTAGTTCCATAGAAAGCACTCATTCTGAAGAATCTCCGCCCATTAAGAAAACACGAAAACATCGCCCATAACAAGAGACACACACTAAGCATTCCAATGATTTAAAAAAAAAAAAAAAAAAATAAGCTGCAAGAAT
This sequence comes from Gerris buenoi, assembly GCA_001010745.2. Classification (NCBI taxonomy): domain Eukaryota; kingdom Metazoa; phylum Arthropoda; class Insecta; order Hemiptera; family Gerridae; genus Gerris; species Gerris buenoi. The sequence goes on along the minus strand of KZ651681.1, from coordinate 307,807 downwards.
ATGGACAAACTTACCACGGGTGGACCAAAAAAGTTATATCTAATTATAATTTATACAAGCAATGTGCTCAAACTGTTAGACTAATATTTTTTTAATTTTTTATCAATTTTTTAAAAATATTTTTAATACATTTCCTTAGACATTCAAACATTTTTCTTTCTTTTTTAACTTTGAGGTAATAGATTTTATATTTAACTATAACTTGAATTTATGTGATTTTGAAATTAATCTGTGATGTTTGTAACTTTTAATATAATTATTTTTAAAAAAACAACCTGTTTCTTAATACCGTTTAATACCTCAAAATTGAATTCAGTGTTCTAATGTTAGTTCATCTTGTACAGTGTCACCTCGTAACTCAAAAAAATAATGTATAGAGGTAACTCGTAAGTCCATTGCAGTATTAGCGTAACCACAAATTTAAAATTTTGATACTTGGGAGCATCGAGAAGAGGATCAAGTAACGGAAAAACTAAAAATTATGGATATATTAACAAAATTGAATTTTTAAAACGTTTTTTTCTTCTCCTGTAAAGTTAGCATTTTCGACTTACAAGGTGTCACGGCTTAAGCAACGATATATTATTTGCATATTTCGCAATTTTCAAATGCATATATTGAGGATTTTAAGTGCTATAAATTAATATATTGAAATAATCAAGATTTTAATTTGACCTGTCGACCCCATAATGAGTTTGAAGGATTGTTTTTGAGGATACATTTTTAGTGTGGTAATAGTATCGACAAAACTAATCCATTTCAACAAAAAGTGGAAAAGTTCTTAATAAAGCACATTACTGTCTATACTCTAAGCCACTGCCTATACTTACTTATGACATTCTTCTTTGTAAATCTGACAGCTCAGATTGGCCGACCTATGTGAGGGAAAAAATAAAACCACTAGGCAGTTATCTAGTGATATTTTTGTTTGCCTAGTTGGCCCGTCCTAATACCCGCCAAAATCTCGAGCTCTCATTGGCTCCCCTTATTTTTTAATTTTCTAGTGCTGACAGAATAACAAAGTATATTGGCACGAGCATAAGAATAATGTTCATCGGTTAAATTTAAGTTAAAGCTTAACTTACACTTTTTACAACATAGAATTTTAGCTGTAATAAATTGACAATATTCAATTAGACTACAGATAAAATAACAATTAAGGCGCACTTCACGTAAGTACGTGAGGCGATAATCGCCAGTTTCTGTACGATTAAGTTTAAATATTAAGTGTAATAGTTGCATATTCTTTTTATACACTTCAAGACCTTCAAATTGATGTATAACATGGCATGGTAGTTAAAAACTTTTTTTTGGTCACCCTCCATATTGGCAGGGCCGCCATATTGGAAATATTAAGTGTAAAAACTCCAAAATTCGTTCAGTTGTCTAAAATGCTGAGATGTACCTGTGTGCCAAATTTCATGTTTCTAGCTATAGTAGTTTATGAGTTGAAACAAGCCAACGGACAGAGAGACAGACAGACAGAGCCGTTATATAAGGTTCATTTTTGTACTTTGTACAGAAACCTTAAAACCATAAAAATTCTATTTATAATTTTGTTTTGTTTTTAGGTTCTCTAAAATTGATAAAAATAAAATTAGGTTATAGAGATATACGAAAAACAGTCGTTTCAATTTTGTCAACCTGCGATCTGCCGACAACTTACGTCGATCAGATTTCCCCTAAGCCAGCCGAGGAGCCGAAAAATTATAGATCAGTTATCTTCGAACATGACGACCAGAGTGAAGAAGAAAAGAACAACATGTTCCGCCGTCGTCAAGTCATTAAAGTCGCCAAGGAAAATCAAATGTTGATGTTAGTATTTTTTATTAATTATTAAATTAAACCGCAGTAAGGGATTTGTGAATCCAACCATATCCGTCAGTGACTGTGTAGTATGTAGATATCTTCTAACACTGAATACAGTCGACTCTCGATGATTCAAACATTCATTAATACGAACCTCTCAATAATTCGAAGCAAATGCTCGGTCCCTAGAAAAACTCTCGGTATTTTGAAGAAAAACAATGCAATTTACAACACACCGCAATTTACAACAATTTAGGTACACTCCGTAATTCGAAGTAAAATTCTGTAAAAGTGGAGACATCGACACGCTGCAATTCAAAGTTGCTCTCCCCAACTCTCGACAATTCGAACTTCCTTCCTGGAGAGACACGTCTGAACATGTTTTTACAGTATCGCTTTCTCACTTACCCGGGTCACTTTTTACCCTGCCCATTATACGTTTCTCTGATCCCACCATTTGGTAATTTGAACTCTTGATACGAAGTTTTTTAGAGGTCCCTCCAACTTTGAATTATCGAGAGTCGACTGTAATTTGTTTTCCCTTTTATTTTGACGTATTGCTAAACTAAACTGAGTTTTGGTACAGATGAATTTTGATAACATCTTTATTTGAATCCATTGTATTAACTTCACTTTTGTGGACATCTGGCTAATACAACATAGGCACCCGCCTGCCTATCTGTCGTCTAAATCTTTGGAAGGCCCATTCCCCTCTTCCAGTCATCCAATTGAAACTTGGCATATCGACTCTCTACTGATACAAAAAAAAATTAATTAATTTTTACCTATTAATTAATGTCTAATTATTTATTTAAAATTAAATTGAATTAATACTGATATTTACCCTCACACAACCAAAATGAAAATAAGTATAAAGGATTTATAATAAAAACTTGGTTTTTATGGGCTAGTATTATTTTATTATTAATTTTAAATGGTGTTATGACTTCATGCCATCACAATACTTTCTCTTTATAGGAGACAGTAAAAAAGCTGAAGACAATAATGGGTTGTAAAAGCATAATATCAGTTAAATACACGATTTGCTGCGGTGAAGTTTTGTGCCACTTTAATTGGCAGACTATTTTATTATACTTTCCACATTTTATTTCTCTTTAATTTTGTGATAATTAATGTCAAAAGAAAAAAATGTTAACTATAATAGAACATTACGTGTCGAGTGTGGAAAGTAGCATTTTGCATGCAAGTGCGAAGTCTATAAACCACACGAGCAATGCAAAATGCCGTTTTCCAACGAGTTGCGTACCGTACTTTATCTACGATTGTCTGATATTAATAATAAATACAGATACAAATCATAAACTTCTTGTATGTAAGTTCGAATTTCTCTTTTGATAAAGATGACATCAATTCGTTAGTTGTATTTTGTGCCGAATTAATTATTTCGGGAGGCGTATTATTCTCCTCACATTCGTCATAATCACTTAAATCACAAAAAAAACTCGATATAATCAGTTTCTTTTATTCAAGAAACATCAAATTAGTTTTGTTAAACGTAAACAAACTCGCTAATCGTGTGTAAAGTTGAAGAATTCTTCTTCTTTACCGCGCTAGAATGGTAAAGAAGAGGAATTCTTCAAAACTATGGGACACGCATGCGCAATTAATACAGGTGCGTAAAGAATCACTTTCTACAAATCTAAACAGAGATACAATGTTTATATTACGTATCAATCGTAGATAAAATAATTTTTTCATTTTAAAATTCCCAAAAAAAATTTCTAGGGGAGGGCCCCCAGACCCCCTTTCCCCTGGGGGTCTACAATAGCTATACGACCCACACCCTAATATCCTTTTTTGGACTAAATTTTTATGGGCAACCTATCGTGATGTGAATGATTATAGTTCTTTGTATTTGAATATTTACTTTTAACAGTGGGAGATAGACAGAGAGAAATAGACTCCAGCGCCTGGACTCAAACCATGGGCCTCTAATTTGCTAAGAGAAGTTGGCAAGAGCGCTAAACTGGAAATTTAGAGGTCTATGGTTCGAGTCCCGGTGCTAGAGTCTATTATTCTCTGTCTATATCCCATTGTTAAAAGTAATTATAAATTAAAATTTAAACTTCCCATAGTATGAGAACTACCAAAAAATTTAAAAAAATAATTTTTAAATATTTACTTAGTTAAAAAATAAATATATAGGCTATTTAAATAGTTGATTTTTGGTCTAAAGGAATTGATTTTTGGTTCTAGTCAGTCAGCTTGAGAATGACTCAAGGAGGGGTCGAAATATCGCAAATGGGAGCGTTTTAATTTTTCCTTTAGACCAAAAATCAACTATTTAAACAATGCAAGGAAACAACTACTTTACTTACTAATATAGGCTATTTGATTAGTGTTGTGCTTAGGAGTACTAGATACATGAAGTATCGTTGTGTGTAATGTCCAGGCATATGTTGGCTGTAGGACCTGGTTAGAAGAGAATGTCACTTCCGCCCAGAAGAAATCACGTGATTCTAACGCTATCAGGGAAGAGGTGCATAAACTCAGAGATACCATTAAGACAACTCTTCAGGTGACAGACGTTGTTTGGGATTGTGGATGGAACATCACACACTTCCGTGGATGTCTTCAAGCTCTCAATAATTTGTTTTCTCATTACCCCGAAGATATGGTTAATCTGAGAGGTTGGTTGCTCTTTGATATCTGCTCACGTATTTAATTTTTATTTAGTAATAAGTAAGTCACTCTAGTGGGAACTAATTTTTATTGAATTTTTAAGGTCGGAAGTTGGTTTTTGGTAATGATACTGGACTGAGTAGAGATGGAGACATTCTACTAAACAGCGGCGAAGTTAGACACAATTGGCTAGATGTAATTATTCTACTTTTATTTACTTTTTTTTTTAAATTTGTGTACAGTGTTGGTTTATTTTTTTTATTTATTTATTTATTTTTTTTTTTTTTACAAAATATTAATAGTCCAGGAGATAGGGTGCAAATAATTCTGATTAACATCAAGCTAGAATATGGGGGACCTGGGTGGTTCAGAGACTAGCGCACTTGCCATGTGATAACACAAGTTAAGCAGCCTCGAGAAGGGTGAACGCTTCTAACCACAGCTCTGGGTTCAATTCCCGGACCAGGCCCCCCCCCCCTCAATGTCAACACAGCATTGTTTAAATAAATGGGAAGCTTCTCGAAAGAGTGGCACCAGCAGGTTTTGGCCTGGAAACCATGATGATGACACTCCTGGTTGTAATACAACCGGGAGGGGAGTCAAGGTTAACGACCATATCTTCACACAAGTGTGAAGATTTTGGTCCTTACCCGGGTGTGTTCGATGGGCCCACCTAAGTGGCAGAGTTTTTGGATGTAAAAGCCCCCAGGAAAAAAAAAGAAACAAGTAAGGCGCGCTTCATGTAAGTACGTGAGGCCATAATTGCAGGTTTCTGTACGACTTAGTTAAAATATTAAGTGTAATAGTTGCATATTCTTTTTCTACACTTCAAGACCTGTAAATTGATGTATAACATGCCATGGTAACTAAAAACTTTTTTTAGTCGCCCGCCACTTGGAAATATTAAGTGTAAAAACTCTAAAATTTGTCCAGTTGTCTAAAATGCCGAGATGTACTTGTGTGCCAAATTTTATGTTTCTAGCTTTAGTAGTTTATGAGTTGAAACAAGCCAACGGACAGACAGACAGACAGACAGAGCCGTTATATAAGGTTTCTTTTTGTACTTTGTACAGAAACCTAAAACTGGTGGAGAGTGGCCGTGTCTCACTCATTTTGGTGGGCAATGTAATTTTTATGATCCTGAGTAAAAAATTAGTTAGTAGACCAAAAATCAAGTGAATGTTAGTCAGTCACTTGATAGATAGCCACTTTGATTTTGAGTTGTATTTGAAAAGCTAACCTGTCAAGTGGACAGCTAAAACCAACTTGATTTTCGGTCTACTAATTTATTTAGTACTCAGGATCATGAAAATCATATTGTCCACCAAAATGTGTGGGACATGGTCGCTCTCTACTAGTTTTTTTCAAATGTCTACTGCCAAGCTATGTCCTGCAGACGAGCTTACCCAACCGCATATTCTTAACAGGCGCTAAAAGATTTACATGTACACTAAATTCTAACTTGATGTTAGTCAGACACTTTTCTCACTCATATCCTGGACTATAATTATCATAAATTTTGTGTAATATTTTTTTTTTTTTTTTACAGTTTATAAAAAATGTTGGTCAGCATAAAGAGGCTTTGAAGACAGTACCTGCTTTTGAAAAAGCTATATCCAAAGTTCTACGAGACATTCAAGTAGTCCGTAGGTGAGATTTTACTGTTTGGAATTTCTTAAAATTTAATGAATTGGGGGGAAAAAATTGAATGGGGGTAAACAATTGAATGGGGGTAAAGAGAGAGGTAGAGAAATATGTAGAGCAGGGGTACTCACTACGCGGCCCGCGGGTCGCATGTGGTCCTCAGTACAATATGGTTTGGCCCTCGTCCAAACGTAAAACTCGCGATATTTTCCCCATTATCTTACATTGCTAAAAAATAAATTAAGTGCCTAAGAAATGACAATAAATAAATTGTCAAAAACTAGTCCTGATCATATTTGCTTGAACCTACACAAGTGAATCAACTTTTAGTTGAATGAATTTCATTAAGAACAAAAATAGGTCCCGCCTAACACATGAAATCCTTAAGAATAGCAGTGCCCAAAGAACCAGCGGACATTTGTCATGGCCAACTTAAGGCAACAAAACAGTCTGCAGACTTTTTGCCTTCATTGTGGGTCTAGCCTAAGAAAACATGTTTTCATTGTTTTTCATAACTATTGATTAAATGACATAAATTATAAGTAATATTGCATAATGGCTGTTTACTGATCTGTTTAATCTCTTATTCAGTATAGTTTAATGTAAAAAAAAAACTTTCTCATTGAGAAAACAGGTATTATTTTTATGATAACGGATTGAATTGAAGTTATTGACACTCTACTGACCTGAATACGAATCAGCATATTATATTTTACTTTTTTATTATTTAATTATTGTGAAGCTATTTATTCAACTTACATTTATATTTCAACGTAGCATCATAACAGTTGTAATTAATAAAACAATCTGATTGTAAAAAATAAACTGATTTTAGGAAGTTTCAACCTAAGACTATGGCACAACAATATGAAAATTGTCTTCGACGTCTCATTACATCCCTCAGCGACTTCCAAGTGTTGAAGGGGTATCCCAAGACCTGGCCCGAGAGTCTTCAGCATTTCGAGCTCGTCATCGAATCGTTTGTATATTTATATTTAGTGTGTTCCCCCTGTCGATGCATGAATAGATGAAAAAGATTAAAACAGTTTGAATTGAATTATCTTCTAGGGTTGAGCCCTGCTTGAATGGAAAATAATTTTTGTCATAATTTTAGTTTTGAAAAATTAATTATGTCTTGGAAATCTACAAAAAAGTTATTTTATCTACGATTGATATTTAATATAAACATTGTATCTCTGTTTAGATCCGTAGAAAGTGATTCTTTACAAACCTTTACCTGTATTAATTGCGCATGCGTGTCTCATAGTTTTGAAGAATTCCTCTTCTTTTCGCCTCTAGCGCCGTAAAGAAGAAGAATTCTTCAACTTTACGCACGATTAGCGAGTTTTTTTTTACATTTAACATAACTAATTTGATGTTTATTTAATAAAAGTAACTGTTTGTATTGAGTTTTTTTGTGAAAATCAGTGAGTTATTAAAGTGATTATGACGAATATAAGGAGAATAATACGCCTTCCGAAATAATTAATTCAGCACAAAATACAATTAACGAATTGATGTCATCTTTATCAAAAGAGAAATACGAGCTTACATACAGGAAGTTTAGTATTTTTTTCTGCATTTATTATTAAAATCTAACAATCTTAGATAAAGTACGCTACGCAACTCGTGCGAAAACGTCATTTTGCATTTCTCGTGTGGTTTTACTCAACACTCGCATGCAAAATGCTACTTTCCACACTCGACGCGTAATGTACTATTCCATTCACGCAGGGCTGAACTCCAAAAGATGAAATTTTAATTGAAAAATGTTTAATCTTTTTCACCTTTTCATGCGTTGATCCGGGTACACACTGTATATTTATTAATATTAAATTATATTTCTGCTTAAATAATTCAAATTACAATTATCAATAACTAAGGGAGACAAATTGAATTATATTTCTGCTTAAAAAGACAATACTCATTGAGGCACTTGTCAAAATCAAATTCTAGAGATAATTTATGTTACTTCAATTTATTAATTAATTATTTCATAATTTGTTAATTTATTTTAAAATTGTAATTATTTTAGTGAGGCCGGGCCCTTGATGCTGTCACCAACTGGGCAGTTTATAGTTCCCTGTTCTTGCCCCGCGTTTCTTCTGGTCAATTTTGTTACTGAAAATTTAGAAACTGCCTCCCAGCTGTTACATGAATATAAAAGGTAATAAAAATAAGTACCTTACACCGGGGAAGTGTGACGTCACTTACGTAAACAAGTGTGTGTTGTTAGGTTAGGCTGGCTCATAACATTGAATATACGACTGGGTTTTATCAGTGCTACTTTATTTTATTATTATTTTTTAATCCATTATTTGTTTTATCATCTATAATGTGTACATTTATTGGCATATTAATGATGTTACTGATATATGATAAGGTTAAAAACAGTTAAAAAAGCTTTTAATAGAGTAAAAAGAGCAAATCTGTAAGTAAGTTATTTTACATCTTATTTGAGTTATTTGTAAGAATTATTTGTTTTATCATCATAATGTATACATTTGTTGGCTTATTAATGATGTTACTAATATATGATAAGGTTAAAAAAGCTTTTAATAGAATTAAAAGAGGAAATAACTATAAAATGCTTACAGAACACTAGTAAACAATGGTTTGTTATGAGCCAGAAAAGATAACCTGACGAAAAATCGTGGTGCATGACGTCACAGCAACCTTTGTCTCTTATACGTAACCTCTCTGACACGATGTATTGAAGTTTATATGATACACCTTTTCATCGACTCATTTTTAGTTAGAATTTGACTAATCAATACTGAAGGAATTAACTCCCCAACATCCCCCTCCCCTCATCCTGAGATCTCATTATTACTTTTTTATTTCCAATTCTTTAAATTTTGCCAGGATATCATTGTCAGGCCCTCCTAATTCATTAATGTTCAGGAATTTTAACATTTTCAATTTCTGATGAGATTTTGTTTAAAAGGGGTTCCATTGTACCTATTTATTTCTTGTTAACTTCAAAATGGGGGGGGGGGGGTACATTTGGGTTTGTTTTAATTATTTGGGGGGTAAAATGACCGCCATTTTGGAAACGCAATACATATTTGTAATCTCCAATTCGATGCCTTTGAAATGATACCCAACTTAAAATTACAAAAAATATAAAATATTGCGATCTATTCGCAATTGATCGCAGATCGCAGAAATTAAAGTGTTTAAGTTTGCAATAGGTTTTCTGTTTTTGGGCAAAAAAGTTTCAAGTCAATAGCGTCATTAGGTTGGGAGATATAATACAAGATGCGACGGACGGACGGACGCACTACCAATAGCATAAGGGTTTCTAGGACGACCTCGAAACCCTAAAAAT
>KZ651681.1:271686-283165 GCA_001010745.2 Gerris buenoi | reverse complement strand
TAAAGTGACACTTGTAATAACTAAGCATAGTATTTATAAAATGAGAATTTTCGGGGATGACTACTAGCGACACCTATTTGAGGCATAGAGGAACTAAATGCGCTATTTTCATCCCCACTCCTTTTTTAGATGATGCAACGAACAACAGATAGCGCTGATGTCACTTTTCATGAAGGGACAAGAAATCGCGCCAAATGTCAACTCTATTTTAAGTCTATTCTCTATGACTATATTTAATAATAAAAAATATCAAATCAATCATCGGAATTGTTGACTAAATGTTTCAAATTTTATTCTCCAGACTAGACCTTAGGGCATTTCGTCTAAAATGTTTGTAAACACAGTTTTATGATCAAACATGTTGCTCGATTTTCTTCAAACATGGATGTTACGGCTTCTAAAGTCATACAAATGACATGGATGTTACGACTCTTAAAGTCATACAAATGACATGGATGTTACGACTCTTAAAGTCATAAAAATGACATGAATGTTACGAATCTTAAAGTCATAAAAATGGCTTGGATGTTACGACTCTTAAAGTCATAAAAATGGCTTGGATGTTACGACTCTTAAAATCATAAAAATGACATGGATGTTTGTTGCAGTGGTATATTACACTCTAGTAATAATACGCATACACTTGGATATCTTGACAGAGAAACACTCAATTAATTATATTTAAAATAGATTGACAATTGACAATACAAGTAATATTATTACTTGCTAATATTATTTACCAACATGTCCCCTCCTCTTTTCTGTAATCAAGTTAGCCTTAACTTGTTTACCCATTCAAAGACAATATACTCTGTTATTCAAATACACACACATATACACCCATATGATATTATATAATTCAATTTTTTTTTTTTTTTTTTTTTAATAACTCAACATAACAATAAATTCTATTTTAAATTTACTTTAGCTTTAGAATTTCTAACACTTTAATTAATTGAGGTGCCGAAATAGGTTTTGTTAGAAAATCCGCCACTTGATCTTCTGTAGCTACATTTTTAATATTAAACGTTTTATTTTTTACTTGCTCGTTAGCAAATGCCACCTTTCTTATTAAGTGAGCAGACTTGCCGGAGATCACTCCTTCCTTAGCAAGAGTGACTGCCGACTGATTGTCGCAACTGATGTTTACTGTGCCCATGTCTTGACCGTGAAGATCAGACATTAGCTCTCTAATATAGATGCCATGTCTTAGGGCGTCTGTTAAAGCCGTTAATTCAGCATCACAAGTTGATAGCGCAACATTGTTTTGAATTTTTGATGCCCATGATATTAGCCCGTTGCTACTCTTAAATAAATATCCCGTAGTTGACCTAGACTTTTCATCTCCCTTGCCGTCCCTCCAGCTCGCGTCAACATATCCTACAAGCTCCGTCTCCCCTCCTTTCTCAAACCAAAGGCACATATCTCTTGTCCCTTTTACATACCTAATCACTCTTTTCATTGCTGCTAAGTGAATAGCCCGAGGGTCCTGACAATACCTTGACAAGGCACTAATTGGATAAGCTAAATCGGGACGCGTCATCGTTGATAGATACATCACCGACCCTAATAGTTCTTGGTAATTAGTTTTATCTACAGCTGGTGAATTTTGAAAAATATCCAAATCTTGACTTTTTTCCAAAGGTGTTCTTACTGGATTACAATTTTCTAGGTCAAATCTTTTGAGTATTTTGTTTATAAATTCCTTTTGCGACATTGATATTCCACGATTAGTTTTTATTATTTCCAGTCCTAAAATATTTTTGCAGTCTTCCTGTTTCTTAATTATGAACTTTTCTCTAATACAAGCTATGGCTTCTTCCAGAATATTTACGTCACTGTATATTACAAAAAGTTCATCTACGTAAAGTCCGGCGTATACAACGGAATCACCTTTCCTATAGATGTACACACATTTGTCCGTATCTACGCTCTTAAACCCCTTTTCTGTTAAATGTACATCAAGTGTTTTATTCCAAAATGCTACCGAGTCCTTTTGCCATTAGCACTGACTTGATCCGGAACTTCCATGCAACGAAATTCTTCCCGTTGAACAATGGAATTTTTACTCCGCTCATCTTCTTTTCGCTCTTCGAAAATCTTAAATTTATTTTTTTTTCTGATTTTTTTTTCTTTGACTTATCCTGTCAAAATTAATTATTTTTTTTCTGTGTAGACTTCTTCCTTTATCTCTCAAGGTTCAGTCCCAACTAAGCCCAAACGTATGAGCCCATAACCCCTGTTGCAGTGGTATATTACACTCTAGTAATAAAGACTCTTTTCACTTAGTATCTTATCTATTAATGTTACGACTCTCGAAGTCTAAAAATGACATGGATGTTACGACTCTTAAAATCATAAAAATGACATGGATGTTACGACCCTTGAAGTCATAAAAATGGCATGGATGTTACGACTCTTGAAGTCATAAAAATGGCAGGGATGTTACCACTCTTGAAGTTATAAAAATGACATGAATGTTACGACTCTTCAAATCATAGAAATGGCTTGGATGTTACGACTCTTAAAATCATAAAAATGACTTGGATATTACGACTCTTGAAGTCATAAAAATGGCATGGATGTTACGACTCTTAAAATCATAAAAATGACTTGGATGTTACGACTCTTGAAGTCATAAAAATGGCTTGGATGTTACGACTCTTAAAATCATAGAAATGGCATGGATGTTACGACTCTTGAAGTCATAAAAATGACATGGATGTTACGATTCTTGAAGTCATTAAAATGGCATGGATGTTACAACACTTAAAGTCATAAAAGTAATTAAAAAAAAATGTTTTCTTGAAATTTGGCATGGATTTTTATTAATGTCTTTAAAATCTATTAACACGCTACTAGTATAATACAAATACAATAAAAATATAGGAATGCAGGTGAAAAATCCCTAGAACCAAAACCGGAGGAGTTTTCTTTCTAGAACTGCGTATAGACAAAACTGCGAGAACGTAGGATAACTATGCCTACTAATAATTTGAACATCAAAATTACATTTTACTTTGGTTGAAAATTTTAGCAGAAACCTACATGTTCATTAGACATGTTCTTTATCTTTATTATACGCATAAAAAATAAAGAAGTAATACACATAGGCCAAAAACATTCCTAATTAAATTAATAGTATTGTTGCAATTTTAAATCTGACCTTAAGAAAGCGACATACCGGTTTGCAGAAATGGAAATAGTTATCAAGAAAATTGGGACGACTAACAAATATAGTGCACGTGACCCTTAATAAAAGAGTATACAAGCCTCAGTATAATTCATACAAATTGAAATAACTGAGTCGTGTTATGTATATATATACACATTCATCGCATGATAATCCTGTCTTAACTCAATAGTAACTCAGGGTCGCTTTTAGACGGTGTGCAACTATTGCACTTACATATGAGATCTTCATAAAGAGGTGCAGCCACAATAAGAAATAAAATACAGGTCAAATATCATTACAGTTTGTAAGGTCTTTAAATTTACTGTCCACGTTATTCGTCAATTAGAACATTATTTTCTGTTTTGGCGGGAGGGAGTTTTAATAAAAACATAACTAAGAAAAGGAAGCTAAGCAATAAGAATAATCCGTGAGCGTAAGTTATCGGTCAGTTTCAAATAATAATTGATAAATAATTTCAGAAGACTGACAGTTATTGTTGGAATAATTACAAATCGTTTCTTAAGATAAACTTTCTTTGAGTAAATAATTAGATGATAAATGATCTTAATAGATCAAATAAAAGGTTTAGGTTTACAAAGAAAGCTGGGGCCCCAAAGTTTTCAGTTAAATAAGGAAGGTAAAACTTACTTAAAAGATCTGAGAGAAAAAATAAAGTAAAGATTAAAACACCAGATCTTGGTTTAGTTTAGGTAGATGATTATTAATATGTATTAAAAGATTCTCTAAGATTCTGAAGTATGACTGTATGGTTTTTTCATAAATCATTACCAATGCAACCACATTTATTCTAAGAAAAATAAAACTTGGTTTTGATTTGTAGGTCTTCAAATAAATATTATATCTTATCTAAATAAAGACAGACGATTTTATCAAAACTAAATATGTAGTTATTTTTAGCTTCTAGGTGCGTTAGTTAAAAATAGATTTTCAGTTGGCCATCTTCGATCAAAATGACGGCTATTTATATGCAAATTTGGACATTACAATATCCCCGGAACCAATTTGAGTAGTCCTATTGGATAAGACGGCCCTGGTTATACCTGCCGTAAACATGCACTTATAACGCATACTTTCTCCTCGTTGCATTGAGCATGATAACATTTTCAAAATGTGAAAATATATCCTCAATATGTTTGCACCTTTTAGCTTAAAACAACAAAGTTATTGTTGACTAAAACAAACAACCGCAAGGATCGTTGTGAATTGTAGAGGCTATATTCGGAGGCAACAATTCGAGAAGAGTCACTCGTGCGAATCAGCGCTTGACGTTAAACTCATCTTTTTAAAAGAATCATCTCAACCGCAGGAAACTTAAAAACATCAAAAGACTAAAAATTGTTTGTTTTTCTTCTGCGACACTTTTCTCTGAGATTTCCATCTTAAAGTATCCTCCATTCCTTTGAAGAAAGAGCTTGTTTTCTTTAGTTCAACAAACTTTCACTGTTATCAGGTTGGTAGAGCGATTAATTATCATTGCTTTTACAGTTTCTTATCATTAAAGAGTCTAAACAGATTCTCTTTATTTTTCTTTATCTTCGAAATTATAGAAGGATATAACAATTCACAACGAGGAGAGTGGAACATTACACTTTTCTTATATTTTGCAGATGAATCAGAGGTTAAAGGTCAAAATAAGTCTACGAAGAAGGCACCGTGGAAAATTGTAAAAAGCAAATACACATCAAAAGAATGTCATAAATATCAACAAAACAAGATCAATTTTGTACGCTATTCTCTATGTTTGTACTTTAGAACAAAGGATCTTATAAAATACGGATTGAGCTCGAGGCGATAAAAGTGTCCCCACGAACTTGGAAAATCTAGTAAGATCCGAGTAGGATAGATTACCTTCCCGTAAGGTTGTACAATGGTTATAACAGTAGAAGATCAAAAAGAATGAGAAAAATTCGATCAGGTTATACATTTTCTTCCTTGTTTGGATAACAGTCGGGAGGAAATTCGTCCTACTAATGCGCGCGAACACTGGTAGTTTGATGTAGATTTTTTCCAAGTTCCGACACTTCTTAATCGGCCCTTAATCCAGGAGGTATGCTTAGTGCTCCATCCGTATTTTATAACATCCTTGGCTAGAACGCTTGTATTCAAGTTCATTTAATTTATCCGATATTTTACTAGGTATAGGTTATTTCCCACCCCCTATTTGTACCGTCCTAAAGTCCTATGTAACGTCCCACGGATCGTTCGGGAATAGTTTAGGGCTGGTTTTATAGGTACGCGCTAACATTGTACTATAATAAAATTATGTCAGATTTTAACGGATTTATGAGTATAATTCGCTCCGCATTAAAAACATTCAAGAATAATGAATTTGAATCCCAAGCACTAGTTGTGTTTTGAAGAGTGATGTATGTACAAATAAAGTCATTGTAGACAAAATTAACATAGTGCTTGTTATCTATTGTAACAAATTTTTATGCAGCATATTCATATTGTTATAATATTATTGTCCGCATCTATCAGCGTCTGATTTAGTTGGAATTATTTAAAGTAATAATTATAGGGTTATAAATATAAAAAACAATTTAATAAATGTGTATTGTATGCACGAATAAACAATTATATTGTTCGATAATGGTTAAGCCATTGATTATCCACGATTATCGTCTGCAAAGCTTAACAATAGAATTATTTACTTATTATTTAGTCTTGACTACAAATTAATACCTGTATCTATCCACAATCAATTCAGTTCTTGAATAAATCTTCCCTTTATAAAAAATATTATTGTCAAGGTCAAGGTGATAGCGTGGAAAAAGTATCTGACTAACATCATCAAGAATTTTGAGTAAAAGTTAATCTTTTGGTGCCTTTTAAGAATATGTGGTTGGCTAAGTTCATCTGCGGGAGATAGCTTGGCAATAGGAATTTGAATAAAACAAACCGGTGGAGAGCGGCCATGTCCTGCCCATTCTGGTGGACAATGTAATTTTCCTCATTCCTGAGTAAAATATTAGTGGACCAAAACCAAAGATCAAGTTATGTTAGTTTGTCAGTAGAAGGGTTAGTTATTCGAATAATTACTTTTAATCAAACTGGTTATCAATTAAGTGACAAAATAACATCAACTTGAATTTTGGTCTTCAGGATTATAAAAATGACATTGTCCACCAGAATGGGCCTGAAATGGCCGCTCAGCAGGTGTGCTTTTTTTTTGTCAAATGCCTAAGGCATTTGCCTAAGTTCGTCTGCTTTGCCGACCAAAAATTCTTAAAAGGCACTAAAAGATTAACTTATACACAAAATTCTATAGCTTGATATTAGTCAAACACTTTATTTTACGCTATCTCCTGGACTATATGGAAAAATTAATTGAATGGCTATATCGATTATTTTATTCTGTTTCTTGATTCACCTGAATAATCTCTGACTCTTCTTTAGATTGTTACTCCCCTTTTAAAAAAAAAATAAGAGGAGGGTAACAATCTAAAGAAGGTGTAGGGAATGTTCTTCTTTAGACTGTTACTCCCCTTATAAAAAGAGAAGTGGGATATTCCTTTGTCCCAAAGACATAGGACTAAACATCCCTCTTTCTTAATATCTAGTTATTTAGTTATTATCATTTTCTTTCTAAAACTACTAAGAGGAGTTACAATCTAAAGAAGTACCTAATTTCTTTTCAATTGAAAATAAGTGATTAAATTATTAATATTAAACTATTAAAATTAATAATTAATTAAAACCAAAGAAGAAGGACAAGGGTTTTCATAAAAATAAACTAAGAAGGAACTCAAAAGATTAATCTTGGCCTAAGACAAGTACGTAGTTAAAGTTTTTTGTTCTTTTATGTTTTTTTCTTTCAAATACTAATGTATGTTATTTTATTAACAAGTTTTTTTTTTTTTTTAAAGTGGATTTGTTAGTATTTATAAAGAGTGTATTTAGAGTTAAATCTGTAAGGAAAAACCCAGCTGGGAATTCCCCCCAAACCCGCGATATTGCGCAACTTAAGAATCATGAGATGTTTAGATGATAAACGGTGCATTAATAAAACTTTAAAAAGTTTAAGCTGATGCGGAGAAATATTGTTTAAAGTAATCAAATTACTCACGAAAAGTTCCTGTTAATAGGATAAAACAACAAAGAATTGATTTATGTGCATTTTGTGAAGAGTGATAAAAA
This sequence comes from Gerris buenoi, assembly GCA_001010745.2. Taxonomy (NCBI): domain Eukaryota; kingdom Metazoa; phylum Arthropoda; class Insecta; order Hemiptera; family Gerridae; genus Gerris; species Gerris buenoi. The sequence goes on along the minus strand of KZ651681.1, from coordinate 275,829 downwards.
AAAACATCAAGGAAAAAAAAGAACTCAGATTCAGTTGTGCGTCGAAGCGAAACTGGAAATAACAGATTTTTACATCTAACGAGTCTGGGTTTAGAGTTTAACATTGTATGTCCATTAAATGTTATCACAAATAAAACTTACGATTAAATGAATCAATTACTTTCAGGTAGGGTACTTTCAAATAATGGTGGAAGACTTATAAAGGAAATTTCCCAGAATAAAGCAATTTAACAAGGACAATTAATAAATAATAGTTATTTACGCAACAAGGGAGAGAAGTATGTTTTCCAGCTTGAGGTTAGGTTTTCTCCTGAGGCACTGCTGGAGGAGAAAACTTCATTAGCTCCCGAGGCTTGCCGAGGGAGATAACTATAGTATTAGCTCTCGAGGCTTGCCGAGGGAGATAATCCCGAGAGCAAATAAATACTTCGATCCATGTTGCGTATTAAATTTTATCTACGACTAGTACACCATGGGTAATAGCTATTAAGTTTGTAAATATAAAAGTTTTACCTACAAATTCACGTAATTTAAACACCTTAAACTGATGAGTTACTTGATTTATTAAAATAACAATTTGTATACTAAATATATACGTTTTTAATTTAATTACGTTTAGTTTGTTTTTAATTTAAAGACTTTGTATGATAACCTAAAGTAACCTTCCCGAAAAATTAGTAAACAAAACAGTAAAAAAAAAACATTACTACCAACATAATACTTATAATTTACCTAAAAAAACACCTTTTAAGTTGGTATGATTGTTTTTTTACTCCCAAGGCAGGGAAGTAACACTTCCCTCCCTGTTATTAGCAATGTAAAGTCCACTTACAGTGCAAGTCGTAGATAAAGCTATTACCAATTTTGCTTCCCAGCTTACCGAAGGTTACGGAAGTTATGTGATCGTTCTGGAGACCAAAATTTTTGTGTGTCCGATTTCAAAAATTCCAATACAGAATTTCTTTTCAGACCATCAGGAAACATTTCTGGTTTTGTGTCTGTTTGTTGGTCCGTCGCTTAATGTTTGCAAACCAACTTATCTTAAAATCATCTGATTTTATTGAAATTTGTATGGTAGGTCAGAATTAGCCCATAGTTGGTCCCATATAAGTTTCAACCTTCTTCGCCTATTTGTTTCTCTTTCACATGCGCACAAACATACATTTATTTTAACCTACATCATCAAAAGCACTTATTTAATTTTTATGAAAATTGGATGGTGTGTCAAAAGTAGCCTGCAGATAGCCGCAGATTAATTTCAACCGTCTGCGCTCCTTAAAGTTTGCTGAATTGATACTTTAATTTATGTAAAAAATCATAAACTATTTTGACAGTTAAGCCTCAAGTACACGGGGCGAGTTTACAAGATACAAGCCGGCGAGTAAGAAGCCGGCGAGTGCGCTAGTTGTCGTGCCACACGAAACTTTCCACACGCTCAGTAGCCAGGTAGCTAGCGTGTAGAAACCACGTGGTGTTGTGAAATTTGCTGTTGGTGTTGTAAAAAGATGGCGAGTGGCTTGTAAAGTCGCCGGCGGGTTAACTTTTTCCAGAGCTTTTTTAGTAGCAGCCAGTGTTTCCAAAACATAGAAATAAGGGGAATTACTTAAAAGTAAAGTGGAAACACTGGAGTAGCTAATAGAGGGAGTGCATCGAGTCCACTGGGCTAGTTTACGAGCTGCTTGTATAAAAGCCGGCTTGTAGCTTGTAAACTCGTCCCGTGTACTTGAGGCTTTACAAAATAACGGGGGAAATTAAATAAATTTAACAATAATGGGTATTAATAATTAATTATGAAATATTATATGCTATTATATGCTATGAAAAATAGAATTAGAGGAAACTATAATACTATATACCACACTAATTGGGACAGTATACTATCTAAATAACATATTACATATTTGTACAATTATTCAGATATTTAATGGGATTTTAAAATAGCTGGTAGCATAGACAACATTGCAACCAGGGCCATAATCATCTGTTTTGCAATTAGGAGTAATAGTATTTTGTTATTCGAAAAATATCAGTATAGGAAAGAAATGGCGAGATAGCGTTTAAACTAAATAATACAAAAAATATAATAATATTATGCCAAATTAATTATAATGACATTTCATAAGGTTCCTAGAAAAGGAAATAATGTACGATTCATTTTTTTTTAAATCAATTTGATAACACTTATGATAAGAAAGGATTGGAAGAAGTAGGTGATGCAGCTATGGGCAAGATTATAAAGAGGTTTTATGACTCAACCCAAGGCTCTAATAGTCAACATTAGTCACGTATAGGACATATTCATACCAAGGACTTCCTTGCCTTTACATCATACAACACATCATACAATTCAAACGCTCCTTCTCAGACAAAAAAAATACAATTTTTTTAAGATAATGTTCAGAGCTCCAACTAACAGTAAGATATATAACCTATTTTCTTTTTAATAAGGAAAAAAAGAAAATTTTGTTCACTATACTTCCTTTCATTCGATTACGTGTACTAAAGTCTAAAGCTTTTCTTAAATTAAATAATAATCAAGTTATTATTGTCTGGACACTGCAGACTACGTTCAGAATAATACAAATGACTCACAAATCATCACCTTGACCAAACACAATATAACTACAGTCTATAAGATTAGAGTTGGCACAATCGAAGGCGGGAAACAACAAATGTGGAGGTAGTTTTGGGGTTATAAAAAAGGAAAATCAGTGTTGCCATGTTTTTTTGTGGAACAGGGGTAGAGTAGAGCATTTTTTTTTCTGAAGTTGCATTGAACATGGGGGACCAATAAAATCGTTTCCCTCAAAATTTTCCGGCCTTTTGATTGTGCCAACTCTAATCTTATAGACTGTAGTCAACTGTTCTTTCATTAAGTTCTTTCAAAGGTGTTTTGAATTCTATTAATTTATAAGCAAGAAATCAAAATATTGCTTCTGAGCTTACTGTAGGTAACGGATGCTATGTGATCGTCCTGAAGAACGAACATTTGTTCGTCAATTTATCTGTTGTTCCACAGAACAACAGATCGTCCAACATTTGTTCGTCAATTTATCTGTTGTTCCACAGAACAACAGATCGTCCAACATTTGTTCGTCAATTTATCTGTTGTTCTGTTTGAGATTGGCCGACCTCTCTGAGGGAAAAAAAATTATCTTTGCCTAGTTGTCCCGACCATTTGTGTGGGAAAATTTCGATCTCTCACTGGCTTCCCACCCCATTTGCTAGTTTTTCTCGCGCTGTCAACGCACTAACTATCGTTTGGGACAGACTGTAAGTACGTGCGTTGTTCTAATAAATGTCTCAAATTTCAAAAATTACATGACATAAATTAATTTTCGTTTCAGACATAGTCAGGTAAAATTTTTGGTTCCATGTCTGCCTCTTAATTTTTGTAAACCGCAACATTTCTTTAAATAAGTTGACTACAATAGGTGGTAACAGCATATAAAATCATTAGCAAGGTATACCTAGCACTTTTTTTTAACCAAAGAATATACAAGCTAGCACTTTTTTTTAACCAAAGAATATACAAGGTAGCACATTTTTTAAAGAAATATACAAGACCACGCCAGTGGAGGATTAAGGGTTTCGTCTAGGGGGTGGCGGAAAGGGGGGGGAGTTCTCAGGAATCCCCCCCCCCATCTGCAGTAAAATATCTTAACCGTAAGTCATGGGTGTCGTTATAGCAGTTAATTATTGTAGGGTGCATATAGTGGGGGGTCCGGGGGTCCCCCTCCGGAAAATTTTGAAAATATGACCTCTCAAAACAGCGCTTAAATGCATTTCTAAGGTAAAATTTGATTTTAATTCTTAGTCACAAATGGGTGGGGGTGGGTCACAAATGAGGTTGTGGCTCGATTATATGGTGTAGTTTGTTGGCAAAAAAGTATGAACATGAACACAAGTACATTTAAAAAAAAAAAAAAAAAATTAATAATACAATCTTAAAAGTATAGTTATTGGTAAAACAATAAAAGTTGGGCACCTAATCATTCCCTTTGCCTAAAATACCTAAAAAAAATTCGTTCTCGAGTAAAATTTAGGTACTTGTTAATTTAATGCATTTTTTAAAAATAATTTTTTGCTTCAGTTATAAACTCCGGGGGCTGACCTGTTTTTTTTTTTTTTTTCAAATAAAAA
>KZ651681.1:238063-260691 GCA_001010745.2 Gerris buenoi | reverse complement strand
GAGCGACTGACGGAACAGAACAAGTTTTTTTTTTAATATAATTTAGGTACCTCAGAGTACATGGGTACAAATGTTAAAGTTAATATTTTATAATATGATGTATACTGTATATCGTTGGAAAGCTCTTGCATAGTAGATTAATTTCCGTTCCAACTTTTTGATTATTTTTATGAAGGTATTTTTCTTAATTTGGTATTTTCTTTGCGAGGAAGCTATGTGCCACATTAATTGGCAGAGTATTTTTAATAAACTTCCAGTATTTAAGTTCGTATTTCTCTTTAGACAAAGATAACATTAATTCATTAGTTGTATTTTGTGCCGCATTAATTATTTCTGGAGGATTATTATTCTTCCCCAACTTATATGGGACCAACAATAAGCTAATTATAGATATGTTATATTATTATAGATATGTTGGTTCGCAAAAATTGAAAGAGTGACTGACACGAAACCAAAAATGTTCCCTTATGCCTGAGATTTCTGTCTTGGAATTTTTTAAATCGGGAGACATAAAATATTTTTGATATTAAGAACAATCACATCGCTTCCGTTACCTTTGGTAAGCTCGGAAGCAAAAATTAATTCCAATTAATACAGCGGTACAAACATTTAGAAATAAAAGCTAAGTGATTTTAGATCCTGTAAATTTGCTAATTGTCAATTATTGTGAATTTATAGTTTGTCTATGTCATGAACAGAGATTATATTGCATAGATTGAATCTATGAATAAATCTACATTGATCTAATTGAAGTGTGAACTAGGGCAAAGGAGAATCATTAGATCATCTATGTACGTTCGCTAACTTTCACCAATAGGCAATTACAATTATTTTGCATATCCCAGCTTCCTGGTATGGATTTAGTCCTAGCTAGACGAATAGTAATTTGATTTTTAACACGATTGTAGTGTTGCTCTTTAATGTTTTTTTCTATACTTGGCTTTCAGGCATATACGTCAAATATCTGCAACAGACGATTGAAATTAATATGGGGCTATCTGCGAGCTACTTTCGACAAAACATTCAAATCTCATAAAAAATCAGATGAGTACTTTTGAATATATAGTAAATAAATGTATGTTTGTGCGCATGTTGAAAAGAAAAAAATGGGTGCAGAAAGTTGAAACTTGCATGGGACCAACAATGAGCTAATTATGACCTGCCACACAAATTTCATTAACTTCGGACGTGTAGTTTTTATGATAAGTTGATTCGCATAAATTGAGCGACAGACGGAACAGAACAAAAATGTTCCCTGATGTCTGTAACGTTTTTTTATTTCTGTCTTGGAATTTTTGAAATCAGAGGCAGAGACATAAAAATATTTTCGTTCTTCAGAACGATCACATAGCTTCCGTTACCTTCGGTAAGCTCGGAAGCAATATGTTTTAAGTAGGTCTGAAAGTAGGCTCAGCTCTTTGTTTAATCAAAACCAAATAAAGTGAGGAGATTTACCACTATTTACAAATGAATATTAAACAGTCGGTTTATAGACAAAATTACAAATAAATGTACATTAATATATGTCAACATTGACATTGTAATACCGTGATTATGCACACTGCAATTAGGTATACAATTAGTGTTAGTTAGAGACACCAAGGGATGTGCCACGCAAGCGTGACAAGGAACTGTTCCAACACCAGACAAACGTCACAAAGATGTTAGCTCGGCAAAACGCCATGTCCTGCATCGTTTCGTCGCTACCAACTCATCAGGGGCCCGACGATGCCCACCCAACTCTGGACCTATACTGTACAGGATCAAGAAGATCAGATATAGGGCTTACCAGAGACGAGCGTGCTCTCACACCGCCATTTGGCTAGCAAAACACATTAGCAAATGTAATACCGTGTTTGCACACTGCAATAGGCTAAACCATATGTGAGAGACACCAAGGGATGTGCCACGCGGATGTGCCACATAGGAACTGTTCCAACNTCAAGAAGATCAGATATAGGGCTTACCAGAGACGAGCGTGCTCTCACACCGCCATTCTTGCTTGGCTGGCAAAACACATCAACAATGTAATATCGTGATTATGCACACTGCAATTAGGTATACAATTAGTGTTAGTGAGAGACACTAATTGTATATTAATATATGTATTTATGTCATCGAGATTTTTGCTTCCGAGCTTATTGAAGGAAACGGAAGCTATGTGAATGTCCTGAAGAACGAACATTTTTTTATGACTCAAATTTAAAAAATTCTAAGACAGAAATCCGTTTCAGACATTAGGGAACATTTTTGGACTCATGACTGTCTGTCTGACGTCCATTTTTTTCGAGCCAATTTAAAAACTACAAGTCCGATTTTAATGAAATTTGGATGGTGTGTTGAACATAGCCTATAGATAATCCCATTTAAATTTCAACCGTCTACACCAGCGATCATAGAATCCAAAAAACGGAAGATTTCCAACTCCCCTCTTTATCTACCTGTGTTAGACTACTAGAGCTGCTCGAGAATTTGGCGGTTACTATTGTAACTAAATCTTCTACACCTTTCAAAAATATTTTGAGCTCCTTAATTCAAGGAAATAAATTAATAAATTAATTTGTCAGTTTGCTAGGTTCGAACCCGAGATCTCCTCCACTCGAAGCAATCGCGCATCGCATGGTTTGTAAAAGCATAAGATCATTTGAGTATGTTATAACAACGCGAGAAAGCTATGTGCCACACTAAATAAGATTTTTTTTTTTGTATAAGTAAAATATCTACAAATCCCAGAGAAAAATAGACTGCCAATCAGTGTGGCACATAGCTTCCTCGCATCCTATCATGTACTTTATTGTTATAATAACATTAACATTAATTGTTATATTACTTTATTGTTATATTTTATATTGGATATTGTCTAACAACTATTAAAAAATTTATTCGAGATGCACATTGTTACGCCATTATGGTTCCACTTTCATTTTAATACAATTGAACCTATGAAACCAAGCTACGCCTAAAAGAAAGAAAAGAAGAAAACCCAACTTAACTGAAATGACAAACATGCAATTATTACCAGCTGTAGACCAAAAAATTTCATACATTGTAGATAATATAAAATTGTTAAGAGATGCATGACGCTAATTCCGCGTCAGTATTACAGGTATTGTGTTTGCTATTAGCGTAACATTTTCACCTCTTTGGCATCCTAACTACCGTGTCCGGTTCACACCAAATGTCAGTATGTAAATAAAAAAAACTAAAACTATTTTTTTGACTTATCTCATCGATGAGTTTACACAGCTGTTACATCATCGTTATAATTAACAAGTAAACGAATATACCATTGGTTAAAAACTATATTGTAAAATTAATTTAAAAAAAATCGGGTACGGGGTACCTCGGAACTTTTACTCACTTCAGAGGCCACTAAAGTGGCCTCTCCTGCTGCTTCGCAGTAGGAGGTAACAGCATTGGACGTGGTCAGTGCTTGGATGGGCGACCGTTCTGAACTAACTGATTTATTATCATTCTTAAAAAAACCTTATTTTTAATACCTATATATTTTATTTAATTATTTGAAGTTTAGCGGCATTTTGACATATGTAAACAAACTTTGACGTCATCAAAATTATCGCACCAATAAATAATTATATTCACTTATAACTTTTATACTAATTAATAGAATTTCATCGGGTTTTTTTTTTTTATATTTGTTCCTTAATTTTTTCCGGTTCCAACGATGTCAAAAACCTATTTATACTTTCGGTATTATTAGCGTCAAAGTTTAAAAATTCAAAAATTGATAACTTCAAAATGGCGACCAATATCAAAATAAAATTTAGTGGGCTTGTTTTTCATATAGAGAGGTACATTCGTGCCAAATTTCAACTCGATCTGGACCATTTTCGATTTATTACGATTTTTTTAAACTTTTGCTGACTCAGCAAACTGGGTTCAAGATGGCGGAAAAAGTTGATTTTCCGGGCGGTACCACTACAGGTATAAGGACTGATTTTTCTGCCAAGTTTACAATTCTCTAGGTTAAATACCTTGGACGCTACGATGATAACACATACATATGTCATGCTGAAAACCACTCAGGAGGTCATAAAAACACCTAAAACGGATAATTCCGTTGAAATCTCGAAAAAAAAGTTTTTGGTGAAAACAATACTTTTCCTACTACAGGTAGTGAGGAAAAGTAAAAATACAATATAAAACAAGTAAGGCGCGCTTCACTTAAGTACGTGAGGCTATAATCGCCGGTTTCTGTAAGGTCAAGTAAAAATTTTAATAAGTTTCTTTTCGTACTTTGTAAAAAAACCTAAAAGATGTGATAGAGTATAGAGGATAAATTTGTGGCGAAAATATTTTTTAAAGTTGGATATGCTAATGTTTGCAAATAGCTCAGCTTCAACATGATATGTATTATGTATGTAACATATGACCACTGTGATATGTTACATACACAACCTTCAATTTGAGATGTTTACGATTTCAATGCAACCCACTACTTACAAAGAAGATTAAATCTCTGACAAGCTATAACTCCAACGATTCTTATAATTCATAGCTTTATTCCTCTCGGATATTGGTTAGTTATTAAAATAAATACAGAGCTTTGAAGTCATGCTAAGTGAAAAAAAATGAATTATGTGTTTTTGAACATTTAGATCCAAGAAAACCACCTAAAATATTGTAATTTTGAAATGATCGGTTGCTTTGACTAAGATTTTGTGGTACTACTTCATAAAATGATGACTATAAAAGTTAATATAAAGTAAAACAAAAAATATCGTCACCGCAATGATGGAACAAAGGTAAGGGATATGAAGAATTAGATTATGTATAACATTATTGTTCATCTGATTAAAGTAAAAAATAATTTCCTATTTTTATTCTAACTGCATTATACCTGAATTATATATGTGATATTAAGAAACATTAATTGATATTGATTACCATTTAGTCCGCTAGGAGCTCTGATATAATTTTATATTAAATTTAGTAAGTATATAAGAGCGCTGAAGTATACATCAGCACTTCAATCGGCGAAATTTAGTACTACTATGAATACAAGTGAAAACTAGTCTAGCTCCTATTAAATTCTAACTTCCTGGTAGGATATTTAAAGGCATCACATTGAATCTTTAGTCCACCTATCGTTAAAATATTGTACTATAAATGATAACNTCAGCACTTCAATCGGCGAAATTTAGTACTACTATGAATACAAGTGAAAACTAGTCTAGCTCCTATTAAATTCTAACTTCCTGGTAGGATATTTAAAGGCATCACATTGAATCTTTAGTCCACCTATCGTTAAAATATTGTACTATAAATGATAACCTATCGAGCTCCTATTAAATTCTATCTTCCTGGTAGGATATTTAAAAGCTACATATTTTACATGAAGTTTATTGAAACTTTAGTCCACCTATTGTCAAAATATTGTACTGTAAATGATAACCTATCGACCTCCTATTAAATTTTAACTTCCTGGTAGGACATTTAAAAGCTACATATTTTACATGAAGTTTATTGAAACTTTAATCCACCTATCGTCAAAACATTGTACTATAAATGAAGACATATCGATCTCCTATTAAATTCCAACTTCCTGGTAGGATATTTAAAAGCGACATATTTTTCATGAAGTTTATTGAAACTTTAGTCCACCTATCGTCAAAATATTGTACTATAAATGAAAACATATCGATCTCCTATTAAATTCCAACTTCCTGGTAGGATATTTAAAAGCGGCATATTTTACATGAAGTTTATTGAAACTTTAGTCCACCTATCGTCAAAATATTGTTCAATTTGTTCATGTCTTTTTTTGTGTGACGGTCATTTCTTTTGTCTCCCAACGCGATAAGAATCTTTGTTAAAATATTAAGTTTAAAATAATAANAAATGATAACCTATCGACCTCCTATTACATCCTAACTTCCTAGCACTGTTACTTAAAAGTGTCAATTTGTTCATGTCTTTTTTTGTGTGACGGTCATTTCTTTTGTCTCCCAACGCGATAAGAATCTTTGTTAAAATATTAAGTTTAAAATAATAATATTTTACCTTTTGTTCTATTTATATGAATGTATTTTCAAGAGCAAATATCTTTAGAAATAAGGGGAACATTGACGACATTTATCTACAAATATTTTACTTTACAATTAGATGCAAGGAATAGTTGCGTTCTTTACATTATGCTAACAGTTAAAAAAGCTTCACAGAAATTCTACAGAGGTTTCAACAGATATGGAGCAAATTTACACCTCGCTTAATGAAGTAGCTAATTACCTACTTGTTCAAACCAGTCTGGCTCAAGTTCACGGTAACTTAAAACTAATCACAGACTTTTAAAACAATTTTAATTAACGCCATTTGTGAAAGCATTTTTTTTTACTTTTATATTCAGTAAAACAATTCAGTAAAAAGAGCTTTTTACTGAACAACAAGACTATTGTTATTGCTTTTTTTTACTGTTAGTAAAATCATAAAACATTGTATACAAAAATAACAAATCGGACTTTCTTACAGCAAACTTCTACACACCAATATAACAAATCTTTTATACGTCCCACGAATTCGTGGGTCGTCGCTATATAATCACGAATTGTATAGTGAAAATAATTTCTCTACAACGAACAAAATTAATTGAAAGGAGAAAGGAGGATAAAGATCCTACTGACAAACTTCAGGTGGATTAATATTGCCGGTGTTTTGCTTTCCTCAATTTTTCAATTTCTTGGTATAGAGATCCACTGCATTTTAACACGGAAAACAAATTATAAGACTAAAACTGGTTAAGATAAATTAAAATTTATAGATCAATCAATTTTACTTCTAGAAGTAAAATTGAAAGTTGAGAAGCAGAAATCTATATTTAGAAATTTCTTAAAAATATATCCTGGAAATATATTTAAAAATATATGTCATTTTGAATTAAACAGCTGATAATTCTGAGTTCGCTATATTTTTCTTGTAAGCGCGTCAAAACTATCTTCAATACTGCAAAGTTTCTATTATTATGTCTAATGATTCAAAAGTTATTGGAACTGTAGAGAGAGACAGCCAGACACAGGAACGAAACTATAAGGGTTTCTTTTTTTGTTTTTACTTTAGATTGTTACCCCCTATATTAATGGTAAATAAATAAATGGGTATAATGTATAATTAATTTAACATTCCTTCTAAATAAATAACTATTAAAACAAAAGGATGTTTAGTCCACTGTACTTAGGAATAAGGAATACCACGACCACACTTGGGTTATTATAAGGGAAGTAGCAGTTTAAAGATGAACATTGCGCTCATCTTCACACATAGCACATACTTTAGATTATTACTCCCTTCTGTTTTTTATTGCTGGCAGTCTAAAAAAGTGCCTAAAGAAAGTAGTATTAATATAAAAAAGAAACATGGTATTTACTAAAGGTCGGCGAGGTTGTTTTGGCCAGATCGATAAATATAGGCGCTTAGCCCTAGATTCAGTTTATTCTAATGCGATTACTGACACCTTATTTTATTATTTGACGGACAACTATAACTTATACATCGTAACTCGTAATAATTATGATAAGAGAGGTCAATAAAAAATAACGTAACAATATTCCCAATTTTATATAATTCTTAATAAACGCGTTTCGATTTCGACCTCTATGTAGGTATGTAAAGTATGTAGTATGTAGTAGGTCCTTTATACAAATCTATACAGTTTTATTGCGACCTCGAGGGAAATTTGCACACTTGAAGGTCGCAGACTACATGAGATTTCGAAATTTAAATCTTGGTATTAGGGGTACGGGGTACAAATGTCATAGTAATGAAAACACTTCATGATGCACATCGTTGAAAAGCTCTTTAAGATTACAGTAAGTGTTGTTTAAGGTATATTTTAGTCATACTTTCATTTAAGAGGGTGGTAAAATGGAAAACACAGGATAAATATTTTTTCATTTAAGAGGGTCTTAAAATGGAAAATACAGGAAACATATTTTACTATATTTTGATTTAGGATGGAGGGAATTGACCTTAGAGCAGTTTTCATTAAAAAATTAAGACATTTATTAGTGATATGAAATGGTTCCTTTAAAAAAATAAGATTTGTAATAGTTATTTACGCAACAAGGGAGAGAAGTATGTTTTCCTGCTCGAGGTTAAGGTTTCTCCTGAGGCACCGCCTTATGGCCCGAGACCTTATGGCCGAGTGAGATAACTGTAGTTTTAGCTCCCGAGCCATAGCCGAGGGAGATTATCCCGAGAGCAGAAATACTTCGATCCATGTTGCGTATTAAATTTTATCTACGACTAGTGCACCATGGGTAATAGCTATTAAGTTTGTAAATATAAAAGTTTTACCTACAAATTCACGCAATTTAAACACCTTAAACTGATATTTAGTTACTTGATTTATTAAAATAACAATTCTTATACTAAATATATACGTTTTTAATTTAATTACGTTTAGTTTGTTTTTAATTTAAAGACTTTGTATGATAACCTAAAGTAACCTTCCCGAAAAAAAGTAAACAAAACAGCTAAAAAAACAACATAATACTTAAAATTTACCTAAAAAATACCTTTTAAGTTGGTATGACTGTTTTTTTACTCCCAAGGGAGGGAAGTAACACTTCCCTCCCTGTTATTAGCAATGTAAAGTCTACTTACAGTGCAAGTCGTATATAATAGTTATTTACGCAACAAGGGAGAGAAGTATGTTTTCCGGCTCGAGGTTAAGTTTTCTCCTGAGGCAACGCCGAAGGAGAAAACTTCATTAGCTCCCGAGGCCGTAAGGCCGAGGGAGATAACTGTAGTATTAGCTCTCGAGGCTTGCCGAGAGAGATAATCCCGAGAGCAGAAATACTTCGATCCATGTTGCGTATTAAATTTTATCTACGACAAGTGCACCATGGGTAATAGCTATTAAGTTTGTAAATATAAAAGTTTTACCTACAAATTCACGTAATTTAAACACCTTAAACTGATATTTAGTTACTTGATTTATTAAAATAACAATTTTTATACTAAATATACGTTTTTAATTTAATAACGTTTAGTTTGTTTTTTTAATTTAAAAACTTTGTATGATAACCTAAAGTAACCTTCCCGAAAAATTAGTAAACAAAACAGCTAAAAAAAACATTACTACCAACATAAAACTTAAAATTAACCTAAAAAAAAACCTTTTATGTTGGTATGATTGTTTTTTTTTACTCCCAAAGAAGGAAAGTAACACTTCCCTCCCTGATATTAGCCATGAAAAGTCCACTTACAGTGCAAGTCGTAGATAAAATAATTTCCTCACAACATAACAATGTTTTAAATATTTTTTATTTTACAATGTTGTGATACTTTTATAATATTATACACATACACCTAGGTATTTACTTATTTATTTTTATTTTAGTCACTTAGATCTTGATTTTTGTATACAACCCCGGCTGAGCCGGCTACTTAAGCTAGTTTTATATAATCTTCAGTGTTGAGTTAGCATAATAAGAGTAAACATTTTATTTTACGTAAGGTAGAAATTCAATTTTTAAGATTTTGGTAGTTTTCATACTATGGAAAGTTTAAATATTAATTTAAATCAAATTATAATCATTATTAACACTGGGAGACAGACAGAGAAAAATAGACTCCAGCGCCGGGATTTGAATCACGGGCCTTCCGCATTTCCAGGGCAGACGCTCTTTTCAACTAAGCTAATCATTCTCCCGCGTAGCTTAGTTGGAAAGTAACGTAAAAAGTAAAGTGGAATCTTCACTCTTCACTCATACAATGCTAATACTTAACACTGAATATGATATAAAATGTCCTAACGTGTTTGTTGATAATTTATACAAAATTGCGGTGAAATATTGTTGAGTTTACTTTTTATTAACCTGTAACCACCTCTAACCACCTCTAACCACCTCTAACCACCTCTAACCACCTCTAACCACCTCTAACCTCTCTATAGTCATTATTATGAAATGCTACCACCAAATCTCAGTTAAAACAACCAATCATATTGTCATAATAAAAAACTAATTTAACTCGTACTGATCATGATTAAAATGCACCAAACTTCGTCGTAAACATTTCAAAATTAATGCCTTTTTTTATAAGAGGTAGAGATATACTCATCACTTATGTAGGTAGGTACTAATTAATGTGTCGTGTCAGTTAAAAGCGAATCGATTGCTAGCTATAAAGTAATTTAGTCGTATCAGGATAAAGCAAAACAACAAATACATGACAGTACAGGGTTATATACAAATGATATTCCTGATTTCTATTGAAAATATTACTGAATTTAATATGTACAAAAGTAAAGGATTGATTCATTTTTTTCTATATTATTTAGGGACATTTCTTGTTGTTATTGCTTACCTGATTGTTACCTTCCTAACTGTTACATTATATACATGAATCAGGTTTAAATAAATTAAATAATTTAGTAAAATGTGCTTTTAATACGCACATTTGTTTCTTTAATAGTTCTGTCCAGTGGCGGCGGTAAGATATTGGNCAGCACCGAACTTGTTACATGCAGCAGTTTTAAATTTTAGTCGTTGTCCACAGAAATCTACAAGCAGCACCGAACTTGTTACATGCAGCAGTTTTAAATTTTAGTCGTTGTCCACAGAAATCTACAAGCAGCACCGAACTTGTTACATGCAGCAGTTTTAAATTTTAGTCGTTGTCCACAGAAATCTACAAGCAGCACCGAACTTGTTACATGCAGCAGTTTTAAATTTTAGTCGTTGTCCACAGAAATCTACAAGCAGCACCGAACTTGTTACATGCAGCAGTTTTAAATTTTAGTCGTTGTCCACAGAAATCTACAAGCAGCACCGAACTTGTTACATGCAGCAGTTTTAAATTTTAGTCGTTGTCCACAGAAATCTACAAGCAGCACCGAACTTGTTACATGCAGCAGTTTTAAATTTTAGTCGTTGTCCACAGAAATCTACAAGCAGCACCGAACTTGTTACATGCAGCAGTTTTAAATTTTAGTCGTTGTCCACAGAAATCTACAAGCAGCACCGAACTTGTTACATGCAGCAGTTTTAAATTTTAGTCGTTGTCCACAGAAATCTACAAGCAGCACCGAACTTGTTACATGCAGCAGTTTTAAATTTTAGTCGTTGTCCACAGAAATCTACAAGCAGCACCGAACTTGTTACATGCAGCAGTTTTAAATTTTAGTCGTTGTCCACAGAAATCTACAAGCAGCACCGAACTTGTTACATGCAGCAGTTTTAAATTTTAGTCGTTGTCCACAGAAATCTACAAGCAGCACCGAACTTGTTACATGCAGCAGTTTTAAATTTTAGTCGTTGTCCACAGAAATCTACAAGCAGCACCGAACTTGTTACATGCAGCAGTTTTAAATTTTAGTCGTTGTCCACAGAAATCTACAAGCAGCACCGAACTTGTTACATACAGCTGGGAACTTACATGCAGCAGAGAACTTACATGCAGCAGCGAACTCTAGTACTCTAATTAGCTCATGCTAATGACTATGAAGAATCTTATCTTGTAATTACTGAAGCGATAAACTAACGCAGATTTAACTGATTAAAAGAGAATAAGTTTTTCTCCAGATGCAAGCTTTGACGAGTAAAATAGATAATGTTTAAGGAAAAGTACAAAGATAAATATCACGATCTATGGTAAAAGATTAAAAACAAGAAATTAAATTATAATTATTAAAACATCTTCAGTTTTATCATAATTATGTTTTAGGTCGAGGAAACAAGAAATTTTCGTCTCGCAAAAAAACAACATGAAAAATTTGACGGTCCAGGAAGTTAGGATTTAACTCAGGTCGATAGGTTTTCATTTATAGTGCAATATTTTGACGATAGGAGAGCTGAAGTTTTAATAAATGTGTTCAATACATGCAAAAATGTGACTGTCTTAATATCGTGACAGGAAGTTAGAATGTAATAAGAGGTTGTTTTGGTTTTCACTTGTATTCTTTGTAGTACTATATTTCGCCGATAGAAGTTCTAAATTTTATATAAAATGATATCAGATCTCCTAGTGGACAAACTTGTAATCAAAATGGATTAAGTTTTCATCATTTCAGACCTTAAGATCCATCTACTAAATCAATAGTGCTCCTAATTGCAGAATTTTACTAGCATTATCATTTTTTCAAATGAGGAAAATGTTTCAAAAATTGAATGAGATATTTGAATTATACACAGTAAATTTAAAATTGACGTCTAATGCTTATAGTTAAATATGCAATTAGGTTTAAGGATTAATTGTTTAATGCAGGACAGTTATGCATTTAGGCATTTTAACAGAACGATAATATTTAATACTTTTCATAATGTTAAGGGTGTCCCAGCTAATTAATACGGAACCGCGAAATATCTCCAGAACCATGAAAGATAAAAAGATGCGGTTTTCAAAGTTTGATAATGGCTATAAATGCGCTTCCAGAAAAAATGCTCAACATATTAGGTTTGTTCCAACCACACCTCAAACTAGTTTCAAACTGTACGACGCATGTGCATTAGCAAAAAAAAAAAAAAAACACGTTTAAATGTGGTGGACAGTTCCAAACCAGTTTGAAGTGTGGTTGGAACAAACTTATTCTGTGTTCAGCAAAAGTGTGTGCAGTTTACATAAAAAATAGGTGAATAAGGAAGTCGAAGCCATATTTTTTTAGACTAGATTTGGTCTCTGATCTGCGCACTACTTAAGGAATGGACACACCTTAAAATGTACTAAAAGTTTTGTTAGGTAGGCCTAGAATGATAAAAATGTTGAGTTAAAAAGGATATTGGTAGACAAATGTCCAAAAATACCATTATACAGAAAGTAATAGAAGAATCTTTCGACCTTACACTTATCTTGATAGTTAGAGTGACAGTTGACATCCTAGGAGCGTTTCTCCGGTAATAAATTACCTTGGGAACTAACCCGACCGACCTCGTCAATATGACAAGGGTATTAATAGTATACAGCCATGAACAAAAAACCATGGTTAGGTATAAAAATTGGTATTAAGGATTAAGACATCATAATGGAAAAAGTGATGGTTTCACAGTAGAAACGGAAGTAAAAGCTTAATACCAGGTTATTAATCGCAATTAAAAACATAAAACAACGAAAACGAACACGTGGCGTAACAAATTATACAGCGGGTTTGTGCTACTTGAACATTTTCATTGTTAAAATCTTCTCTAAAGCTATAATAATGAAGTTACATCTAGCACACAATTATTGTGTGCGATACACGATACACCAGGGATAACCTTCTTCCAAGACAATTTTTCGTAAGAGGAAAGTTTTTAATAAATTTGATATCGGCGAGAATAGATTAAAAAACAAGTGGATGTATTGAATTGTATAATTTCCTGACTCAAAGAAAAAGTTCTTTGTATTAAAAAAAAAAGTTTATTCTATTGGTAGATACAGATTAGTATAATATACAGATTTGATTGTCTGCGATCGTTTTCGAAATACTTATCGATAAGGCATATTGCATAAACGAGTTTCTATTCATTGAACAATCCGAGCTACATCCAGTTTTATCGTATGAGTTATTGATTATTTCAAATATTTGATAATTCGATCGAGGTTTCGTTAAATGTACTCCTTAGAAATATGAGTATTTATTATTTTTTGTGCAGTCAGCTTGCCGAATGTAACGGAAGCTGTTGTTGAAAGTTTGTTATGTCTAATTTTAATTTCAAAAATTAAAAATCCGTTCAGTCTTTCAGACAACATTTGTGGTTTCATGTCTGTCTGTTATTTTGTCACTTTTTGATAACCAATATATCTTAAAATCTACACGACCGATTTTAATGAAATTTGTATGCTAAAGGTCATAAGTAGATCATCGTTGGTCATAAGTAGATCATCGTTGGTCATAAGTAGATCATCGTTGGTCATAAGTAGATCATCGTTGGTCATAAGTAGATCATCGTTGGTCCCATATAAGTTTCAAACGTTTGCGCTCAATTGTTTCTCTTCAACATGTGCACAAACATACATTTATTTACAAATCTACATCTATAGCTTTAAAAGTACTTATGTGATTTGTATGAAACTTTTATAAGTTTATCGAAAGTGACCCGTAGATAGTGCTAGATTAATTTGGACCGTCTGCACTCTTTAAATTTTGCTCAATTGAAACTTTAATTCAAGTAAAATATCATAACAATGTTGTATTGAAAGAACGGGGAAAAAAATCAGCCATTAAACAAATTAGGAAGCCAGGAAACAAATTAGACATTAAGGCTCTACCGCACTTTGAGGTCAGAAAAATCATTAAAATGACAATTTTATTAGTTCTAAGCAAGACATCAAAAATCTAAGTACAAGGCTTTATTCCTAATTTTAATTCTGCACAATTTGAGCCCAATTTCAACTTGGTATGATAAATAGTACAGGTGCCATTTCAATACAACGATAAAACTCGTTGTATTGAAATAGTTGTCGTATTTATTGTAGTAGGGAGTTGAAATAGGGCTCAAATTGTGCAGAATTAAAATTGGGAATGAAGCCTGTGATTAGATTTTTGATATCTTGCTTAGAACCAATGACATTTTATTTTTACTGTTTTTTCTAACCTCAAAGGACGGTAGAGCCTTAATAGCTTGTGAAACATGATATCAATAAAATACGTGATAAGGTGCGAAGAATTAATATAATTCATAAAAGCAATCTCCTAAACGATTTATAATAAAATACACAATTTGTAACACTTTCTATTTATTAATATACTAGCCATTATGCCCGTGGCAGCGGGCAGAATAAATATGGTTAAAAAAAGTACTAGTTATAATTAAAATATTTAAATAGATATTAACTGTTTAAATAGTAAGTTTTATGCCAAGAGAATCATTACACAGGAATGGCTTAATGGTTGCGTTTTCGACTGACGTGCAGGAAGTCACTGGTTCGGTCCCAGCTTAGAGCTCATCAATTTTTAACGTTATAATTCATTTAGAGGTGAGTCGCCGTCGCCGTCGTCGGGACACTACTCGATTATATAAATGATTAGGGAGAGAGATGGTAAATCCTCACTTGTTGATTAAAATTGTAATATCTAAGTAAAGATAACATTTAGTATGGACCTAAGTCCAATTAATTTATCGACTATATATATTTTGTGTTAGCAGTTTTATTAACTAATAAATATAGAATATTAAAAGTTGCTGAGAGTTACACTTAAAAAAACGCATCGTAGTGAATCTTAAATAGAGACAGCTGAATTGACAGAACTTACGTGCCTTATAGATTTTAGCTTCGGTACACAGCCATAGATTAAATATATATAGATAGAGAAGGTTTCAGACCCCTGCGATGAATAGTTATCACCAGTATCTAGGTCATAGCAAAGTAAAGAGCTGTGCCAGTATCATGCCTATAGGGTTTGAGCATTATATTGCCGACACTGCATTAACTCTCTAACATTAACCAGGACAAGATGAAATCAAAGTTTAATTATAATACCAATTTAGAGATAGCGACTACTCCCAGTAAACATAAGCTTTTCTACTCCAGGCATTGATTAGTTTAGGAAAAAAAGGTAAAAGGTTTTATGCTGATAATTTTGAAAAATGCAGATAATTTTACAGTACAGTGAAACCCTCTATAATGGTGGACACACCTGTTTACGGACATTTTTTTTTCAAAAACCGGCAAAAGTGTATCTACAGTCTATAAGATTAGAGTTGGCACAATGGAAGGCGGGCAATAACAAATGTGGAGGTAGTTTTGGGGTTATAAAAAAGGGAAAATCAGTGTTGCCATGTTATATTTTTTTTTGTGGAACAGGGGTAGAGTAGAGAATTTTTTTTTCTGCAGTTGCATTCAACATGGGGGACCAATAGAATCGTTTCCCTAAACATTTTCCCGCCTTTTGATTGTGCCAACTCTAATCTTATAGACTGTAAATCAATATGAGAGAAACCCTATAATGGACCCCCTATAAACCGGACATGGACACTTAAATTTGAAATTCTTAAAACCTCTTACACTAAAAAATTGTTCTATCAAACTTAGTAAAAATTCAATTGCCTATTGCCTATTTACATTTTATAATAATTGCAAGATAAAAAGAACTTTTTATATACTACGCTTTAAAATTTTCTTAAACCCTGTCATCGATATATTTGAAATAATATAATCGATATATTTCCTGTTTTGCTGTCAATAAAAATCATAAATTTGAAACCTGTCAAAATGAAGATTGTAAATATTACGGGATATGACAAAACAAATAAAATAACTTGCGGATTTTTTCCGAACTAACTTTTCATTCAGCAAATTTGCTGAAAACGAATTAAATTCTGCTGAAAAATGACTAAAAGTATTAAAATAATGCATTGTCATCGTGTTCTGAGCTGTTCTGAAAGTTTCAAATGTCTAGCTACTCGGGATGTTAGTTAAAATTCGATTGCAAGATTTGTACCGGACAAACAAACAAACAAGAAACCAAGTTAATAAAAACGTAGTAAAAATAGACTACCTCACATACTTGACTACATTTTATACTAATAGTCTATGGTGTGGCACATAGCTTCAATCCTATCACGTCCTTCATTGATTTTATGCTTTTACAAGCCATTATTGTCTGATTTTATTTAATTTTTTTCCACGTATTTTTTTAATATGTCAAAATTATTTTTTTTTTTTTGCAAAATTAAAAGTATCAATTTAACAAAAGTTAAAGAGCGCAGAAGGTTCAAAATAATATGAAGCTATCTGTGTTCTACTAGAAATAATCCAAATTTCATAAAAAATCAGATGAGCACCTTTTGAAGGTAAATAAATGTAGGTTTGTGCGCAAATGGGAGAGATTCAAATGAGCGCAGAAGGTTTGAACTTATATGGGACCAACAATGGGATAATTATTACCTACCATGTGATAATTACCTCATTGTTGGTCCCCTAAAATTCCAATTTTACATTTGAGGCTTACGTTTACGCGAGCGTCGTGCGCGAACGCATAGGCGAGTAGAGTAAAAGTGCGGATACTGTAACCAAAAAAATGTTAAAGCGGATACTATAACCAAAAAAAATGTTAAAGCGGATTTTATAACCAAGAAAATGTTATAGCGGATTCAAAAAAACGCGTATACTGTAATTAAAATAACGTTGTCCAACGAACACCTCCTGGGCATTGGTGAAATGAACATGAGTATCAAATTTCAACAAAATCGGTCAAATTTTTCTCAAGTTGGTCGTTCGATATCGGTACCAGTCATTTTTTTCGAATTCACTCCAGGGTTCCAGACGTTGAAACGTGCCATAAGGAACTTTGTTTCAAAAAATCGAAAACAAATCCTTCTTTATCTAAACATGAAAGCTTTGAAAAACTTGTGTAAAGCAACTACGCAACAACATGACTATTATCTCTGAGATTTAAATTGTCGGATAAAGTCTTGGGATTGTTGGAGATACGAAGTACATTAATTAAATTGCTAATTGCAATTACACAAGAAGTAAGCTGGAACATCTCAAGGCCAGAGGATGTTCCAAGCCATTATAATTTCAATTGTTTGGATTACTCAAACAATTGGATTTTTTTCTACTTCTAGTTTCGTTTTTTCGGATTTTAGTTCCAAGTATGTAACAGAAAAAAAATATAAAGATATAAAATAAATTCAATTAAAATAATAAATTATATAATAGGTATATAATTTTTTTAAAAAAAAAAAACTATATAAAAAAAAAATCAATTANATGAGAAGTTGAATAAAAAATAACAAATGATTAAACGGAATAACTAAGAATTCCTTCTATAAAGTACTAAATTAGAATCCATCCAAAAAAGAAATATGATATTCCAGGATAAAGCGTGCCTAAAAATGTGTGACTAACATCAAGCTATAATTTCGTATGTCTATAAGTTAATCTTTTAGTGCCTTTTAAGAATATGTGGTCGGCCATAAGCTGCTAAAAAAAAAAAATAATAATAATAATAATAATAAAATAAATAAATAAATAAATAACCGGTAGAGTGCTGCATGCCCTGCTCATTTTGTTGGACAATGTGACCTTCATGATTCTGAGTATAATATTAGTCAGTAGTTAGTAGAACAAAAAATCAAGATGAAGTTAGTTTGTCACTCGATACGTTTGTTATTCAAATACTTATTCAAATCATAAGTTGTCTCCTATCAAGGGACAAACTCTGGTCAAATTATCAACTTGATTTTTGGTCCAACTAATTTTATACTCAGGATAATGAGAACAACATAGTCCACCAAAATGATCGAGACGTGCTCTCCATTGGTCTGATTATTTTTGACAGGCAATGGCCAAGCTATGTCTCGCAGACAAACTTAGCCGACCACATAGTCTTTAGGGTACATTAAAGTTAAACCTATACACATAATTCTAGCTTGATGCTAGTCAATCATTTTTATACACGCAATCTCCTGCACTATGAGGTGAATGAAGTAGAACTTTTGATTTTATAACAGATTTCCTCCTATTTAGGGGAGAGTGAAATTTTAATTTAATAAAAAAAAATAATGTATAAGCAGATTTATATACTCTAAAAAGAAAATAAACTATTTCAACATTATACTACAAATAAGGTCATAATTGAAAGTTGAATAAATCTATTATTTATGCCTATTTCACTATTTATGCCTATTTCACACTTCTTTGATGATGCCCAACTGCATTCCTTGTATTTTTCCTTTATTATTGTTAATATTAATTAAAGATAACTGCTTAAATAGCTAATTTTTAAGAGTATTTTTCGCGTTCATTGCACTAAATATAAATAACTACTTTTGTGAGTTTCGAGATTAACGGAGTGAATTTAAATGTAATGTCATAATATGATTTATAATATTATATTCATAACATAATCTACTTTTTTATTCTCTTTATCTTTTATTAATATTTGTTGCATCGCACTGATTCCATTAGTATGTTTGAAAAATCAAAGAGATACGAAGCAGCTTTCTACATTTGTAGATACATTGAAATTTAAAAAGATCGGAAGAAATGTAAAAAAAAGAAGAAATTTGTATTAAATTTACATTCCATTTAGTTCTAGATATTATGTACAATTTAAACATTGTATACACGCATTAGATATTCAACCTTTTCAAATATGCTAAATTCACGAAAAGTTTGCTGTTATATTAAATTATTTCTTGCATATTATATTTTTAAGATCAATACATATTTTAAATAATATTTTCAAATCACTCATATAATAAATCTTCATCTCTAAAACTGAGAATTTATTTTTCAACCCCCTCCTCCAGGATAGAAAAATTAAAATTAAGTCTAAAATAAACTACCCCTAACTAAAGATTAGTCAAGTCCAATAAATGAATAAAATACCCCTATCTAATGATTAGTCAAGTCCAATAAATGAATAAACTAACCCTATCTAATGATTAGTCAACTCCAATAAACCACCCCTAACAAATGATTAGTCAAGTCCAATAAATGAATAAACTAACCCTATCTAATGATTAGTCAACTCCAATAAACCACCCCTAACAAATGATTAGTCAAGTCCAATAAATGAATAAACTAACCCTATCTAATGATTAGTCAACTCCAATAAACCACCCCTAACAAATAACTAGTCAAGTCCAATAAACTACACCTATCTAATGATTATTCAGTTCCAATAAACTACCCCTATCAAATGATTTATGTCAAGTCAAATTAATTACTCGACTAACATTAGAAATTAAGTAAAATTAAGTAGAAATTAGGGAAAAATTATTTTCAGGAGTTAGCTATTATTATTATTATTACTTAAGTTTTCATGGATCGCAATTAAAAAAAAAAATCACATGAAAATAATTTAAATACCTATTTATTGTTTTTTACACACGATTGTAAATAATTGGCATTTTAATTGAGGTAAAATAATTTGAGCATCTAAATACAGAATAAACTTCATTAGAAATTCCGGTTAAACCACTTGATAATCCTTACAATAAAAAAATAAATACTAAGTTAAAAAACTTAAAATAAAACTCTTATTTAATTTAGAGCAATTTATTTTATATTTTTAAATTACTTAATATTTCATTTGATAGATGCAGTCCGTGAGAAAATTGATTAAGTATTCTTTATTTATGAACACTTTTAATTATTCATCGAGTTACATAATTAAAAAGTTAATAATAAAAGATAATTAAAGTTAATTGTAGCCAGAGGGAAATCTGAAAGGTATGTTTTGAATAATAAAGAAATATTTTATTAAAAATTACTTTAGGAGGAATTTTACAGTTTATATTTTTGTTAAAGGTAAACAGTTCACTTAACCTACTAATAATTAGCGTAGCATGATACTTTACAGGACTAATAATTAGCGTAGCATGATACTTTACAGGACTAATAATTAGCGTAGCATGATACTTTACAGGACTAATAATTAGCGTAGCATGATACTTTACAGGACTAATAGTTATTGGCAGAGCGTAACATTTGGAAGTTTACATGTGATGACATTTACCAAATCAGTGCCATAAGATAAGGAAGACTTTCCCAAAGTATTTTTATTAAGTCAATAACTTTGTGCAGATAGTGTTATGCTAAAAGCTATGAAAGCTACAACCTTATAAGGGGCTTTACTCTAAGTATTATTCTTTCAAAACCAGAATAATTATTAATAAAAAAACAATAAAAAATGAAATTTCATCTTAAAACTAATAAAAAGTCAGTTCATAACTAATTTATTATCATAGTTAATTTGATAAGAACAACTTTGACCTTTAGCAGTATTTCAAAAAAGAGCATCTTCAATGTAGATCTCTCTTAAATTACTGTCTAACATCAACAAATCTTAAAATTAATAAAGCTACAGACTTAATACACCTACAGAGTTAATATTATACCTACAGAGTTATTATACCTATACAAAGCAAATAATATACCTATAATATAAAAGGGAGATTAAAGTTTGTACTCAACCTCAGAAAATATACACAGCATCAGTAACGCACCCGGGAGGGGGGGGGAGGGCACAGGGCACGTACCCCCCTCCCCCTCCCCAAGCAGCAAAAGACCTGAAACTTAAGTATGCAATTCCGCTAGTTCAAAATATAAATAAATAAGTAATTATATACCTAGTTTTGCCCGATTTAACTATCAAATAAGTAATATAATGAATTTGGAAACGGGTTCAATTGTAGAATAAGATTTTATAAAAATGCAGATACCTGACCTTTCACAAGGAAGAGTATTTTTTATTGACTGAACTGTTATATACCCTACTATGTTTATTTTTAACCTAATACTATCAGCTATATTTCTGTTAAACTCAAAACAAATACGCGTACTTATTTTTTTTTGTTAATTCACGTAACTAAAATATTTTTAAAATGTACCAATTTATTTTTTTGGCTACTAAAATAAAACATTAATCTATTATATAATGTACAACTTTTAATAATAAAATATTATTTGTATATAATTTGGTTTAAAATAAAATACCCGGTCTTCATGTCCCGTTCAAAAAAAAAACTTAAATTTATTTGTATAAAATAAAATTTTAGATGCTCTTAGAATATAGGCTAAAAAGACGTTTTCAAGTAACGTAAACTATAAAACTTTTCCCGGGGGAGGACCCCCAGATCTCCCCTATAAGAGAGCCCAGGCCCCCTTCAAAATTGGCTGGATCCGCCCTTTATATGAAGTAATTTAAGAACAAAGAAAACCTGACTGCTTAAATGTCTGTTATTATGCTAAGCCCACATTACATCTCCTTCCCCCTTATTCTTTTTTTAATCTGTGCCCTTACCAAACAAAAAATCCTGGGTGCGCCACTGCACAGCATGTTTTCTACTTCTACAACTGAAAATACAGAGTGACGATTCTTTCAATAATTGGTTGTTGTTGTTGGCTTCACAAAATAGATAATAATGCGATATTCTAAAAGATGGTAAAACATTGTAGATTTTAGTAAAAGTATGAAACTCACCATCATCTTCATCAGGATTCTTTGCGTTTTTATCATCATCCTCTAGTTCCTCTCGACTCCTATCATCATTTTCAACTAGACCTTCCAAGTGACTCGCAGCCTCTTCCATTCTGTAACAACAGTAAACAGCAAATTAGTTACTGAATACAACAAACTAACAAACATATTTAATATCAAAATTATTTTTAAAANGTCGATTGTTTTTAACACAGTCTATTTTCGCTTATAGTTCCTACACCGTTGAGAATTGGACTATAGCTTATATGAACTTTTTTGCTCCAAATGACCTGTAGATATACCCCCTTTTCTATGGCTATCTGAAATTGATACACCCTGTATAGAAGGGTGAACACAACACACCTCTGCCTTAAGGTGGGTTCATAGCTAGCGGATCCGTATTCACGGAGGCTCGGAGGGAATTCATCTATGGCGACTCTTTTGCGGCACCGCAGAAAGTTGGTTCCAAACCATCTTTTTTGCTACGCTCCAATATACGTGGAAAACTGTCTTGTTTTTTCCTGCAGCTCTGCTCTACGTGTAAAGCACGACTCATCACAATATGCACCTTATCAAAATGGTAATCAATTCCCAAGACGCCTCGATACAAGTGGAGCAGAGTATTACTGACTATCAATAATTATAATTAAATAAAAAATTAAATTATAAAACCGAAGGCAAATAATTTTAGAGTTATGACGTCACAAATTACAAAAATGAATTTTTAGAACGCGGATAAGGATCACAACCAAAGTTG
>KZ651681.1:208656-232949 GCA_001010745.2 Gerris buenoi | reverse complement strand
GCATAAAACTTACTATTTAAACAGTAAATATCTCTTTAAATATCTATTTTAATTATAACTAATTATCTCTCAGCTCTTTTTCTCAACCTTATTTATTATTCTGCCCGTTACCGCGGGCCTAACGGCTAGTTATTTATAAATGAATACACTTTGCGGTCAGCAAACATATGCCCCTGCGGTTACAATAAAATCATTAAATCGTTTTCAATCACTTAAACTTAAAGGAACATCTATGCTAATTTCTAAGGGGGAAAAAATTAAATTCTTTTTTCTTCATTTACGATCTCATAATAATCAATTAGAGCATAGTTTTAAATTTATTAGTTTTCATGATTTCGTAGGTTCAATTAATTATTATTAAACATTTCATTAAAATTTATCATAAAAATAACTTCCCTGCGATGGGGAATCGAACCCCGCCTCTCCCGTTCGCGTTAAAGCTAATTTAGAATTTTTCAATAAAAATCGTCGAAACCATTTTAAAATTAATAATTTTTTCACGTTTTTTTTTCAGAGTTTTTGAGGGGTAGAGTTCCCAAATTTGGAGCTAAAATTCATTTTTCGATTTCACCTTAGGATATGATTTTTCTAAACATATATGCCAAATTTAGTCAAAATCGGCCCAGTAGTTTAGGCTCCACGCGTCTGCACAAACGAAAGACGACTAACAGAATTATTTTAAAAATCACATATTTGGACTAAGGGACCTCAAAAAGCTTGATATTAGTCAGACGCTTTTTTGCACGCTATCTCCTGGACTATCATCTAATTTTTTCAAAAATGTCAGATTTTAATAATTATCTTGAGGATATTGTTGCTCTTTTAAAGTTTTCTAGATTTTTTTTTTGAGGTATTTACTCATAAGCATAATATAAATAAGCAACTAGTATGTTCTATGGAAGAAAGTAGTTAGTATTGAATAGGTCGAGAGAGCATTGACATAGGTTATACCGTTAATACTCTCACTCTTTCTCTTTAGTGTGAAACTCCACCCACTCTTTCAGGTAAGAGTTCGAACTCGTATGTTGCCTTTCTTCCAGTCAAAGTAGTAACCTATGTGGGATACCCGAGTCTTAGAGTTTAGTAGGACGCCAGACTTATTAGTTGTAAAGGGTTTTGAGAGGTAAAATGTCGGCGGAAGAGAGGATACGGTGAAAGTCGGCGCCATTATGCCTAAAGCCCCCCCATTCAATGCACTTGGAAATTTGCCCTCAATATCTACTTCCTTGCAACCTTTATCAAATCTGTTTCTAAAGGCATATTTAGCATCTTTATTGTACATAGTTTTAGAACAAAAGTTCTACTAGATAAAAAGAGCTAAGATAAATTTAGACATAAGCTAATATCAATTATAAATTTTGATAATGTCATGGAATAAAAAAAAATAATACATGTGGTGTCGCGAGACACCCGGTAGGAACGAAGTTCCTTACATTTTTCATTAAATATAAATTATAAAATCACACTGCTAAGTACGTATACATTGCTANTTAAAATCTTATCAAACTTTCGACCTCAGATTATATTCATATATATTATTTTGATAATAATTATAATTCCATACAAGCCACAAAACCGTAAAAAATAAAACATTATTTACATAGCCTATAACCATAATAACCTATCTAAACAATAATACTCACATAACATAACAATAATAAACACATTGGTACAACAAAATCAAAAATGGGGTTAACAATTAGAATAATAATATTTTATAACAGTAGAATTATCGCAATTTCTTATTTAATTTTCATTTAAATTTATTCCGATTTTAACATCAAAACTATTATATTATTTACATACATACACACACACATATGCATACATATTCTTTATTTTTACTATATTTTTACTCCTTGAAAAGCCACTCTTGGCAGTAGACAGCTTTCATCCGATTCCACTCTGTTCTTTCATTAGCTACTCGCTGCCATAACCCCTCCACAGCTCTTTCGCATTTCTTCATCCCATCGGATACTGGGTCTACCTCTGGCTCTGCTTAAATTTCTAGGATATTCTTGGTATGTAATAGCATAATAACATGTTTTTTCCATTTTACCCCTCTTTTATATGAAAATATCATAAAAGTGCACATAACAACAATTACTGTACTCTTAAAGAACTTTCCAACGATGTGCATCTTGAAGGGTAAATACTATTTTGACTTTTGTACCCCGTACACGTATGAACAAAAAAAAATATTTTTTTCACCATACAAATTCTAAACCAAAATTTTCCTATATTATCATAAGCCAATAATAGGCAGATTTCTTTGAAAATTCGCTCATTAAGTCATGGTGCATGACTGGACTTTTTTTAATTTAAAGACTTTGTATGATAACCTAAAGTAACCTTCCCGAAAAATTAGTAAATAAAACAGCTAAAAAAAAACATTACTACCAACATAATACTTAAAATTTACCTTAAAAAAATACCTTTTAAGTTGGTATGATTGTTTTTTCACTCCCAAGGGAGGGAAGTAACACTTCCCTCCCTGTTATTAGCAATGTAAAGTCCACTTACAATGCGAATTGTAGATAATAATGGTTTGTAATATCATTACATCATTTAAGTACGTAATAAAACGCGAGGAATCTATGTGCAAACACTAATTGGAAGACTATTTTTAAGTAACATGATTTAATTGTAACTAAAATAAGATTGAAACACGGTAGTAGTCATATCAACACAAATACAGGACTCTACTACAGGAAGCGACTTTGATTCGGAGTGAGGTCTTAACTTCCGGTTATACATTGATACCGGAAGTAATAGATTAACTACCGGCCTTCAACATTGACATGTTAACCAATACATCAAACTCAACATAACCCTTAATAACAATTGATTCTATCTCTTCTCTCTGTAATTAACATTTATCATTTCATTTAAGCTTACAAATAGGAGTTGACGGTGCCCATTTTATAATGATATTTACGGTAAATTGATTCTGGTATTTAACCTGCATTTAAAGTTTTCTATTTTTTTATCTTTGCGCAATAAATAATGCACATCATAAACATAAAAAGACAACATTTACGCTAGACCAGATGTGGTAAAATCTGGCAGTATTTCTTTATCTTCCTCTCTATAGCACTTATTTTAGTAAAATTATTTTTTATAGGTTTTACAAGAGCAACTATAACAAATATATGAAGGTTAGTGTAAAGGTGTAATTTAGTAAACAATAATGTAATAGTAAAATAATAATAATGTAATAGTAAAATAATAATAATGTAATAGTAAAATAATAATGTAATAAATAGTAAAAAATAAAATTATTGTTTAGCTTTAAGCAGTTGAGAAAAATAATGATATACCTGACCTAACCCTATACCCAACCTAGGCATTGGATCATCACTTCATTCCAATTACCTTTGGTTCCATCCCCATAACCACCTCAAACCACTTCTAACCACCTCTAACCCCTTCTAACCACCTCTAACCACTTCTAACCACCTCTAACCACTTCTAACCATCTCTAACCTGTTCTAACCACTTCTAACCACCTCTAACCACTTCTAACCACCTCTAACCACTTCTAACCACCTCTAACCACTTCTAACCNTTAGTATTAACTTTTGACAGCGTGGGAAAATCTTAAAATATGTGGAGAAGAGCCAATGAGAGCACCCGATTTTGAATTCGACAAGGTCGGTCCAACTGCGAAAATAAAATTTTCACTGGCTCCACCACTCCCACAAACCTAGTGGCTGTATTTTTTTCCCCACGTATAGTTTGGCCAATCTGAGTGTCAAAAGTTTATGCTGATTGAAAAAAGAGTATAACCATGGCATGCAGGGTTTCTGCTTTTATTGTCTATTAAAATGTACAACATTGTTCCCGGTATACTTTATCCTGGTTTACCGGTATATTTTACCGTGTACATGCTTAATTGTAACTCCTTTTGCTGAGGAGTAACTTTTCCTCGAAGAATTAAAATTATTACTATTATTTAATTGAGAAGAAAATAGTTGATATCATAAAGAAAATATTCTAAATTTTTGTTTCACACTGCCACAACTCTTATCAGATTGCTTATCAGATATAGTCGGAATGTTTTACATTGGATTTGAGTGTTGAGGAAATGGTTTGACACGGTACGCAGGGAGGCTGCTGAGTTTGTTTGTTGTATGAATGAGTGATATTTTTAAGAGAAGATCTTTGGCTATGTGTTTTGTTTAGTGGTTACCCAAAATGCTTCAGGTCTGCCGCCCGGAGCCATGGCTGAGGACCAGCAGCGTAAACGGGAAATGAGGCTTCTTAAAAACAGGTAACCCACTTTATATTAACTTTATACTTGTTAATTACAATAACTAGACTCTAAACTAATGAAGCGAGTGTACTTAATATTGAATATTTAGACAATAATTTGTAGATTTGTCGTTGTTAAAGATAATCAGTGTGAAATATCGGTAGCTGGATGCACGATTAATGGATGTCACAAAAATACACTTTTTTCTGAAGTAATTATAGTCCAGGAGATAGCGTGCAAAAAAGTGTCTGACTAACATCAAGCTAGAATTTTGTATACAAGTCAATCTTTTAGCGCCTTTTAAGAATATGTGGTCGGCTAAGTTCGTCTGCTGGACATAGCTTGGCAATAGGCGTTTGAAAAAAAAAAAAAATAAAAAAAATAAAAATAAAAATAACCGATGAAGAGCGGCCATGTCTTAACCAATTACGGTGGACAGTATGATTTTCATGATCCTGAGAGTAGAATTAGTTAGTAGACTGAAAATCAAGTTGATGTTAGTTTGACCCTTAACAGGTGACTACGTTGATTTTTAGTCATATTTAAATAACTAACCTAACTAAACATCGACTTGATTTTTGGTCTATCATACTGTCCACCATACTTGGTGAGACAAGGCTGTTCTCCACCGGTTTGTTTTTTTCAAATGCCTATTGCGAAGCTATGTCCCTCAGACGAACTTAGCCGACCACATATTCTTAAAAGGCGCTAAATGATTGACTAGTATACAAAATTCTAGCTTGATGTTAGTCAGACACTTTTTTGCACGCTATCTCCTGGACTATAATCTTCTCGTCATAATTAGCACAGTAAATTTCTTGTTGGGTTGATGTGTCCTACTGTCTTATTTGACAGATCTGACGTATTTGGATTAATTTTGAGGCAATTTTTGCGTACACATTGATGCTCACTTAGCCACTATTTCCTCTAAATAGCAAAACTTATTAGGAAAAGATTAAAAACGTTTTATTATGTACTTCTGAAATATAAAAAAGTTAAAAAGAGTTAAAAAGAGCTACAAACTGACTTTACTATTAGAAATAAACTCTTGATTATTTTTAAAAATATTTAGATTATTACAGTTGTATAGTAATTTTTTTTATCTCAGTATAAAAACATTCTGATGTAGGGTCAGTTTACTATCATGAGATATGCATGTGACTCTAGGTGCATAGTTCAAGATCATAAAATTACGATAAAACAAGAATTATTTATTTAAATTTCAATTTAAATATCTGTTTATTTGTTATTTAAAATAAAGGATATATAATTCAAGGTACAAGTAAAAAAAAAATTGTATTATATTAAATGACCTTTACATTTTAATTTATCACAGAGAATATATATAATAATCAAAACATAATACAGCAAAAACAAAAACATTATATAAGTGTCTTTAGGGATGAAAGTTAAGAAATTATTTTATCTACGATTTGCACTGTAAGTGGACTTTACATTGCTAATAACAGGGAGGGAAGTAGGAGTAAAAAATCAGTCATACCAACTTAAAAGGTATTTTTTAGGTAAATTTGAAGTATTATGTTGTTTTTTTAGCTGTTTTGTTTACTTTTTTTAAGGAAGGTTACTTTAGGTTATCATACAAAGTCTTTAAATTAAATTAAAAACGTATATATTTAGTATAAGAATTGTTATTTTAATACATCAAGAAACTAAATCTCAGTTTGAGGTGTTTAAATTGCGTGAATTTGTAGGTAAAACTTTTATATTTACAAACTTAATAGCTATAACCCATGGTGCACACGTCGTAGATAAAATTTAATACGCAACATGGATCGAAGTATTTCTACTCTCGGGATTATCTCTCTCGGCAAGCCTCGAGAGCTAATACTACAGTTATCTCCCTCGGCAAGCCTCGAAAGCTAATACTACAGTTATCTCCCTCGGCCTTACGGCCTCGGGAGCTAATGAAGTTTTCTCCTTCGGCGGGCCTCAGGAGAAAACTTAACCTCGAGCCGGAAAACATACTTCTCTTTCTCTCCCTTGTTGAGTAAATAACTATTTTTTTATTTATCTAAAAGCTATATTTCACCCATACCAGGGCATCGTCAGGCCTTTAACCGAACTATCCGAAAATTAACATCTATAATATATACTTAGTATAAAGAATAACAAATTACAAATTTGGTAGTTCGATAATACTGCGGATTGAACAAATTCACCTATTTTTAAATTTATAAGAAAATTCTGAAGGAAAATTTAGAAGGCTTTCATATTTGCTAGTAACACAAAATATGTATGACCTAAGATGTAGAATGTAGATGTAATAATAAAACCAGAACTATTCTATTAATTATTATCATTTCCTTATTAAAGATAATATCGTCACGTTAATTCTGTCCATAACTAATCATAAAAATATTATTATAAAAGCAATACGCAATAAAGTAATATAAAGATAATATATAAAATCAAAACCTGTAACTTAGCCATAAAATTTAAAAAAATAAATTTTAAAATCGTGTAAAACATTAAATGGTCTTTTATAAAATAATAAATAATAATTTTTTTTATAATAAGATATTTTTTAATGAAATTATTGTGCACGATAAAATCAAAACCAAAGCAACCGAATGACTTCAGTTTAAAATAAAAACATTTTTACAATTTTTTTTAATAAAAAACGTGATAACAATAATTAGTGTCGGGTAAAAGCATAATATTAAAGCAACAAGTAATTATTTTTTAACAAAACTATATTATAATTTATTAACCATTTATATTTTATATCCTTTATTACGATAATATAATTGAATTTATGAATTTTTATTTTTTGTAAAAGATATAAATTAAAGAGATAGATATAACACAATTGTATTGACGCGTAAAAAAACAGTCATCTTACGACATATTTTATCAGATTCTTAGTCAAACCAAACAAAAAAGAAAAAGCCTAGTAACAAAAAAATATATTAATCAGTGTTGTGTGATAAATTTCGCAAAAGTTTTAAAAAAAGATAAAAACCTAAAATATATTAATATATTATAGTAATAGAAACGAAAGAGCTTTGTTTTACTGTAAAATCCGCGTCACTAAGATTGAGTAATCTAACTTTTCGCTTCCACTACTGGAAGCATCTTCAGGCGTGTGCTGTATTATGATGTTAATTATAATTAGAAGTTACGACAAAATATTACAGAATTATTCTGCTTCGATTTTGACATCAAGATGCACCACAACCTTGAAGATGATTCCAGTAGTGGAAGCGAAACGTCAGGCCTTCGAGCTGGCTTTAGATACAACCTGCGGATGCCAACGCCCAAAGTTAATACAGCGAAACATGATTATTTACTTCTTCAATCAATGCCGCTAACCTTTTAACATATTCCTCACTTTTAAATGTTCCGCATTCTGCATTCTGCCAGTCTGTCGTTCTGAGAACCAACGTTTAAAGCAATCTTCTCAGAAACTATATTTTTCCTAGAAAAACAATTCTATCTTTGATTCGAATTTAAATTTAAAAATTTTACAATCAAAATCGTCGGAACCGTTATGGAGAAATAATTTTTTTCAGAATTTTTGGAGGGTAACGCAGAAATTTGGAGCTAAAACTTATTTCTCGATTTCGCCTCCAGGTATGCTTTTTCTGAACATGTCGAATTTTGTCAAAATCGGCTTAGTAGTATAGGCTCCACGCGTCTGTAAAGATATGTCTATCGTCTTTCGGCCTCAGGGGACCTCAAAACGTGAAAATCCATCAAAATCTCAAAATTTAATTTTCGCGCCATCACAATACTTTCTCTTTGTAATGGAGGAATTAAAAACTACTCGTTCGATTTTAATGAGTCGGATGATAATGATAGCCTATAATTGGCCCTTAGTTGTGGGGCCCATATAGGTTTCAACCATCTCCGCCCATTTGTTTTTCTTCCACATGTGCTTAAACATACACTTATTTTCACATATGACACCATAAGTACTCATCTGAAATTTAAATGGTTTGTCAAAAATAGCCCGCAGATAACTCAAGATTAACTAAAACCGATTGCGCTCATTAAATTCTGGTAATTTAATTTGTAAGTGAAAAATTAAAACAATTTTGACAGATTCCTTTTTTCCGATTTCAGCTGTTTGTAATTAAAACTGTTTATTGTTAACTATCATTATATGAACATCTTAATGTAATATGAATTTTAATGCATGCATAAAATTTAAGATTAAAATGCACACTCAGCTAAAAATTGCACACACTGCATCGCACACACCTAGTTATAAACAACATTACTAAGAAAATGTTTTTCTACCTACACGATACACTTTACTCCTTTTACAATTAAACCAAGAGATAATTTGTTAATAAAAAATAGTATGTACATAAATTTCATGAAACTTTTTAATGTACGTCTTTAAAAAGACTAGCCTTATTCAATAGATAACAAGTAACAACAACAAAAACAAGTAACAACTACAACAACAACAAGTAACAAGTAATATTAACAACTGACATTTGAATAGCTGAGAATTTCTCCTAAATAAATTCAATAACATTAT
This sequence comes from Gerris buenoi, assembly GCA_001010745.2. Taxonomy (NCBI): domain Eukaryota; kingdom Metazoa; phylum Arthropoda; class Insecta; order Hemiptera; family Gerridae; genus Gerris; species Gerris buenoi. Next base: position 224,184 of record KZ651681.1, on the reverse strand, counting down.
TATATTTGTTGAGATTAGCTAGATAAGAAGATATACCGTGAAAATTCGTTAAGAAAAAAAAAAAATCAAGTGAAGAAAGTTTTTTAAAAAAAAAATTGAATAAAGAATAATTTGGAAAGTGGACTATTGTGCCTTCAGTGTTGCCCTAGTTAGATTATTTACACACAATGAGATTTAGTCGATTCTAAATAGATGTTATATTCATTGTGAAACTAAATCCAGACTTTCGTCGACTCTATTTAAGGCAAAATGAAAGGGAACATCTTCTAACTGATAACACAACGGAACATTATATTATTGTTACATTAATTAATTACTATATATAATAATATATTCTAGTACAATAGCAAAAAAAAAAAAAAAATGTTCATGTAAATAAAAAAGAACAAAGTTCATAAATAGTTATGGGAAATAGTTAACTTGTTTTTTCACAAATAAAATAGGAATATGAATCTAAATTATAAATATTACACTAGCTTTCTCCTAGTCGGATTGTACCTTATAGAGACATGAAAGAACCTCTCTGTACATAGTTATCATTAATAAATTAACATTATTATTTAGTTTGAGATTAAGAAAACTATTTTTTAGAAAAAAGGAGATGAAGTGACAATCGAGTAAAAAAATGGTTTTAACAAATAAAAGTGTATTTATATAAGTATGGGTGTGGTGAATCGTGATGGCGATGGCAATTCGAGGCATCAACAAGTATCTTGTCACAAATGTTTATTGGACTTGTCACAAATGTTTATTGGACTTGTCACAAATGTTTATTAGACTTGTCACAAATGTTTATTAGACTTGTCACAAAAATGCTTATTACACTTGTCACAAATGTTTATTAGACTTGTCACAAATGTTTATTGGACTTGTCACAAATGTTTATTAGACTTGTCACAAATGCTTATTACACTTGTCACAAATGTTTATTGGACTGTCACAAATGTTTATTAGACTTGTCACAAATGCTTATTAGACTTGTCACAAATGCTTATTGTACTTGTCACAAATGCTTATTGGAGTTGTCACAAATGCTTATTGGAGTTGTCATAAATGCTTATTGAACTTGACACAAATGCTTTAAATGCACCTGTATATCAAATTTCGATCAAATCGGTAAATTTTTATGCCAGAAAAACACAGAACTAACCAACAACACCAGATATTATCTGAAGTTGTCTCGACAACTCAGACAAACTTTTTCATATATGAGTTCATAATTAGTAAGCCAAGTTTTTCCATTAATTAGTTTTCGTATTTTCGTATAGGTAAATTAATTATTATATAAAATTTAATTAAACTTTTTTTACATTTTTGGTAGTATTCTTACTACGGAAATATTAAATTTTAATTTAAATCAAATTAAATACACATACAGAGAAAAATAGACTCCAGCGCCGGGCTTTGAAACACAGGCCTCTAAATTTCCAGTCTAGCGCTCTACCAACTAAGCTACACTGGAGAATAATTTCCTCGGCCGTTATTGATACCTTGTCCCGAATTTAAGCTTTCAATTTTTCAAAAGTCTGAGATCACTTATTAAAAAGGTTTAAGTCTAGAAATTTAGAAGCCCGTGGTTCAAATCCCGGCGCTGGAGTCTATTTCTCTCTGTATGTTTCCCGTAATTAATAATAATTATAATTTGATTTAAATTAAACTTTAGCATAAATATAACCTCCTTGGCGGAGAATCGAACCCAGCCTCTCTTCATAAATGTTTTTTAAAGCTATATTCTCAGGAACTAGATTGTACCAGGAAACACGGCTTATATCGTTAGACTCGTACTTTTTTTTAGAATTTTCTAATAAATAATATTTATACGATATTATCGTCGAAAGTTTTCGAGAAATGTTTTTTGATGGAGCTTTTGAGGGATAGCGCCCTGACATTTGGAGCTAAATTACATTTTTTTCAATTGCGCCTTGGGGTATGATTTTTCTGGACATTGATGTTAAAGTTTACTAAAATCAACCCAGCAGTTTTAGGCTCCAGGCAGCACAGACAGACATATTTAAAAACCACTTTTCTCAAAACATGTAAATCCATTGAAAGCTCAAAATTGAATTTTCTCGCCATCACGATACTTTCTTCTTTCTTTTTATATGAGAAAAGTAAATATTGAGAATGCATTATTTTCAGGAAATAAAAGAGCTGTACTTATTAAAAAGGATTTTGCATTAACTTCCTTTTTTAAACAATTTAAACGAAACCAATAAAACATAACCCTATCTTATGAGAATTATGATTCAGGGAAGAACTATAGGTAGATGTGCAGTGCTTTCTTTTTCAGTGAAAAAGGTCAGTAAACTGCACTTTTAGAACACACCTATCTCACTGTATTCAACGTCATTCTACAACGGGTTCTGGACAGTGAATCAAAATTCACTAGTCAAAACTTAAAGAAACTATTGTTTAGATATTTATAAATAAATAAATATATAATTATTATTTAATTGTATAAGTTAAAAGAAAATTAGTGGTAAAATTGTATTTGATAAGATATGCCGGTATCTCGCAGATAAGCTTAAAAATAAACGAAATGTACAATAATGCCCTTAATTGATAATAGATGTACTAAACAGGTACATAAGCTTTTAAATTAATTAAATTTACAAAATAAAATAGATTTAGCTAATGTCGATAAATGAATTCGGATATTTTCATTACACTATAAGAACCACCTGTAACCCATCTGTGTTTTTAGATATCGAACGAACAATAACAATATAAAAGCATGGTTAAGCAATATGATTTTTTGTTTAAAAGACTTAAAATGTTCTAAAATATCTAAGGATATTTGGAAATAATAATTATTATCTAGATTGTATTTTAATTTAGTGAATTAAATCTTTAGTTTCTAAATAATAGAAATCGCTGTTACTAGTTCTAATAAAATAATAAAACAATAATAAGAAAGAGACTAAAATAACTATTATGTATTCTAAAATTTAGTTAAGGCTTTATGTTAAGTTCTTCTATTTGTAAATTTAAATGTTATTAAATAGATAAATACAAATAACCAGAAATAAATACTGACTGTCTTTTGAAAGTTTCGAGGAATTTGTTGCCTTCCAGCCATGTTTGCGGTGATGAGTTGACACAAATCGCGGTCGAGAGAAGAATCGCAGCCAGCAATAATTTGCTGTCCATGGTTCGACGTAAAGAAATTTAAAAGGGGGGTAAAAAATTAAAAAAGTTTTGGTTAAAAACGATTAAAGAAGAAACGTTCGGCACTGAGTTTAGAGTTGTACTGTGGTCGACCTCAGAGAGATCTCTGTTCCGGGGATACCTGCGCAACCCACTATTTATTATGATCAGTGTTGCCACCACGAACTCGACGTATTTCCCTTCCTAGTATTTCTAGAATATTCCCTCGAAACAGACCCCACTACTGTCTAATCCAAGACTGCTTTCGCTTGAAACCCGCCCCCTTTAACCTTTTTTTCCTGAGAATTCAATTTATTGATATTTTAATGAACCTTTAGATGATCTGTTCTCTGAATTTATTGAGAAGTAAACATAAACACAATTAATATAACATCATAACATATTATCAACCCCACTAATCACTAATCAAATAGCATTGGCATTGGATAATTATGTCCACGTTGTTATGCCTTGTACATTATGGATTTATTTTTTTAATATTAAAATTACAAAAGAATGATAAGTAATAATTGTTATTAGTCATAAAACCAATATTAATCTTCATTCTATGTTATATTTAGTTGTTATAGAAATTATATAAAACCCATAAACCATTCACTCACTTAGTCATCATGACAACTTACTTTAATCATTAATCCATCATTTTTTGTGCAAAAATTCAACAATATCTGGAGAACAAATTCCCCTAGAACCTTGAAATTTTCAACTTTTATGGCAAAGTTAGTTAATCGGTCATTTTTGTTCAAAATGGTAATATACTTTTTGAAATCTCACTTACATAATTAATTTTTTCCCTGGTAGACTGTGAAATAGTAACTTCATAGGTGGACTTAAAAAATCTTTTCATTGCTCCTAGCTGTAAAGAAAAAAAAAATTATGTCCTAGGACGAAAAATGTTTTTATTTTACTACTGGAAATATCAAAACTTCCGTTTGTAGCGCTGCAATCTCTGTAGAAAGGCTCCTTAGTACGATTAAATTCCGCTAGATGTCAATGCGTTTTATTTATCTTTTCTTATACTGTAACCTCTTTTTAAGTTAAGGTTTCTTTTTTTAAATCTTAGGTATGTACTAATGTTTGATATTATTATATTTAATGTTTTTTTATTGTCTGCTACCTCAGAAAAATAGCATATGCTACACGACTGTGAAGTGTTTTATCTTTACCTTGGTAATATTTACTGTCAAGCGAAGCGAGACATTAAATCTAATTGCCGCATTAAAGAAAAAACTCACTTCACAGCCTAGTAACATAATATACTATTATCATCACTAGGTCACGGATTTTAATTAAATTTATATATGTAAAATATGCATGTAATTTGCATGTGTTTCTTTTATTTAAAAAAAAATTAAAACATTCCAATCATTGTGCGGCACATCATTTCCACGCGTTATTATTTTATTACACGAATAAAAGTGCAAATTGGCGGAGAAGGTTGATTCTTATATCATGATATTATGGGACCATTGATATTATGGGACCAACAAACTGATATTATGGGCTAATTATGATCTACCATCAAAATTTCATAGAAATCGAAATCAGTTCGCAAAAATATTGAACAGATTGACAGACAGGCATGGAACTAAAAATGTTCCCTGATGTCTGATGTCTAAAACGGATTTCTGTCTTGACATTTTTGGATCCGGACACAAGTAGGGTTACCATATTTCAAATCTAAAAAACTGGGGGAAAATTNTTTCATTCAGCAAATTTGCTGAAAACGAATTAAATTCTCCTGAAAAATGACTAAAAGTATTAAAATAATGCATTGTCATCGTGTTCTAAAAGTTTCAAATGTCTAGCTACTCGGGATGTTAGTTAAAATTCGATTGCAAGATTTGTACCGGACAAACAAGAAACCAAGTTAATAAAAACGTAGTAAATAAAAATAGGCTAATTATGACCTATCATCCAAATTGAATTAAAATCGGACAAGCCGTTTTTAAGATACGTTGGGCTGAACACACGGTAAGACTTTTTTTAGTCAAAATCGTCGGAACAGTTTTTTGAGATTTTTTCACGTTTCTTCAGAGGTTTTAGGGAGTAGCGACCCAAAATCCATTTCTCAATTCACCTTCACCTTGGGGTTTGATTTTTCTGAACACGAGTGCCAAATTTCTTTAAAATCAGCCCAGTACACATGATCGACAGACTCTGAGGACCTCAAAACTTTAAAAATTTTCTCTTCAAACCTTCTCAAATTTATCTATATTATGAGAAAGTTGAAAGGGGGAAACAATTAAAATAAAGGGTTTTCAACCGGGGGGAAAAAAAGAATAAAAAAACGGGTGGTTTCCGGGAAAAACGGGTGATATGGTAACCCTAGACACAAGGAATGTTTGTTCTTTAAAACGATCTCACATAACTTGCGTTTCCTTTGGTAAGCTTGGAACCTTGGAAGCAAAGCAAAATTATACTTGGCCAAGTAATCATAATAAAAGATTATCTCAACCCAGAGATGCTATGAGACATCAGAGGGATGTAGTAGAAAAATACCTCTGCTTTTCCAGAAAATATAACTTTTAATAATGTTTCTCCAGCAGACAAAATCAATTATTACTATGCAGTTATATTCCAGGAGATAGCGTACAAAAAAGTGTCTGACTAAGACTAACATCGAGCTGGAATTTTTATAGAAGTTAATCTTTGTGGCTTTTAAGAATATTTGGTCGGCTTATACGTCTGCGGGACATAGCTTGGCAATAGGCATTAAAAACCGGATAAAAGCGGCCATGTCCTGCCAATTATGGTGGACAATGTGATTTTCATGATCCTGAGAACAAAATTAGTTAGTAGACCGAAAATCAAGTTGATGTCAGTTTGTCACTTGATATGTTAGTTAGTCAAATATTACTCCAAATCAAAGGGGTCACCTAACAAGTGACAAACTAACATCAACTTGATTTTTTGGTTGTAATTAATTTTGTCATGAATCCCAGGAACATCAAAGTCCCATTCTCCACCATAATGGACAGATGGCCTCTCTCCACCTGTTTGTTTTTTTTCCAAATGCTTTTTGCCAAGCTATGTCCGTTTCCACAATACCTTGCCGATCTCATATTTATACACATATTATTAAAAGTTAAAGTTGGTGCCTTTTACATTAACTTATACACAAAACTTTAGCTAGATGTCAGTCAGATACTTTTTTGTACGCTATTTCCTGAACTGTAAGAGGTTTCTGCAGATTATTTGATCTAATGGGTGGGAGTATAGATATAAGGAGGGAGGAATTAGCAAATTTTGTGGCATCTACATGTACATAACCACGTTTAGTAAAATAACTTTATTGTTCACTTAACTTATCGTAACTTAATGTCTTTTTAGCTTATAAAACTGTAAAATTAAATAAGAAACACTCCGTAGCGAAGCGCGGGAAACCATTTAGTTTCTAATAATTATTTAATTTTTCATATTGTTAATAATAAATTCTAAGTTTAATTATATAATTACTCAAACTCAATATTTATAGCAGATGAGAGATTCATTACTCATAGATGAAGTCTTGTAGAAGTATTTAATTAGTTAATGTAAACCGATACAAGATAACTGTTAAACAAATTTGCTTTTTAATTAAAGGCCACTTCTTTAATTATTAATAATTACTAACATTCATTTTTTAAATAAAATACTTTAAACTGTAATGTATAAGGTGTAGTTAAAATATTTAATTAAAATAATCACCTTCACTTTATATATGTAAATATTATTTTAGTAAAATGCATTTTAAACCTTCCAGTTACTCATATTTTTATAATAAAAAAAAAATATAGTCGATTAAAAAATATCAAATGGTAACACAATACACATAATTAAGCGCAAGAAGTAAAAGCATCATAAGAGATAAGTACATTACGCGTCGAGTGTGGAAAGTAGCATTTTGCATGCGAGTGTGGAGTTTACACCCGAGCGACAGCGAGGGTAGTAACACCACACCACACGAGCAATGCAAAATGCAGTTTTCGCACGAGTTGCGTACCGTACTTTATCTACGATTGTTAGATTTTAATAATAAATGCAGAAAAAAATAATAAACTTCCTGTATGTAAGCTAGTATTTCTATTTTGATAAAGATTACATCAATTCGTTAGTTGTATTTTGTGCCGAATTAATTATTTCGGAAGGCGTATTATTCTCCTCATATTCTTCATAATCACTTAAATCACTCATTGATTTTCACAAAAANAAATGGTGGTCAAACAGAAGGTTGAAACATATATAGGTCCAACAATGGGCTAATTATGACCTATCATCCAAATTTCAATAAAATGGTGGTCAAACAGAAGGTTGAAACATATATAGGTCCAACAATGGGCTAATTATGACCTATCATCCAAATTTCAATAAAATGGTGGTCAAACAGAAGGTTGAAACATATATAGGTCCAACAATGGGCTAATTATGACCTATCATCCAAATTTCAATAAAATGGTGGTCAAACAGAAGGTTGAAACATATATAGGTCCAACAATGGGCTAATTATGACCTATCATCCAAATTTCAATAAAATGGTGGTCAAACAGAAGGTTGAAACATATATAGGTCCAACAATGGGCTAATTATGACCTATCATCCAAATTTCAATAAAATGGTGGTCAAACAGAAGGTTGAAACATATATAGGTCCAACAATGGGCTAATTATGACCTATCATCCAAATTTCAATAAAATGGTGGTCAAACAGAAGGTTGAAACATATATAGGTCCAACAATGGGCTAATTATGACCTATCATCCAAATTTCAATAAAATGGTGGTCAAACAGAAGGTTGAAACATATATAGGTCCAACAATGGGCTAATTATGACCTATCATCCAAATTTCAATAAAATGGTGGTCAAACAGAAGGTTGAAACATATATAGGTCCAACAATGGGCTAATTATGACCTATCATCCAAATTTCAATAAAATGGTGGTCAAACAGAAGGTTGAAACATATATAGGTCCAACAATGGGCTAATTATGACCTATCATCCAAATTTCAATAAAATGGTGGTCAAACAGAAGGTTGAAACATATATAGGTCCAACAATGGGCTAATTATGACCTATCATCCAAATTTCAATAAAATGGTGGTCAAACAGAAGGTTGAAACATATATAGGTCCAACAATGGGCTAATTATGACCTATCATCCAAATTTCAATAAAATGGTGGTCAAACAGAAGGTTGAAACATATATAGGTCCAACAATGGGCTAATTATGACCTATCATCCAAATTTCAATAAAATGGTGGTCAAACAGAAGGTTGAAACATATATAGGTCCAACAATGGGCTAATTATGACCTATCATCCAAATTGAATTAAAATCGGACAAGCCGTTTTTAAGATACGTTGGGCTGAACACACGGTAAGACTTTTTTTAGTCAAAATCGTCGGAACAGTTTTTTGAGATTTTTTCACGTTTCTTCAGAGGTTTTAGGGAGTAGCGACCCAAAATCCATTTCTCAATTCACCTTCACCTTGGGGTTTGATTTTTCTGAACACGAGTGCCAAATTTCTTTAAAATCAGCCCAGTACACATGATCGACAGACTCTGAGGACCTCAAAACTTTAAAAATTTTCTCTTCAAACCTTCTCAAATTTATCTATATTATGAGAAAGTTGAAAGGGGGAAATAATTAAAATAAATAAGGCAATATTGGTTTGTAAACACAAAACACATGATATCAAGGAGCTTTGAAGAAGTGCTTCTTGTTGTGTTAGCAATTGTCGGACTTATATTCTACATCAATAAAGCGGATGGCTCATAGTAAATTAGTTCGCAAGAGCCAAGTTCGTCAGTGTTTAGAAGTTAACGAGCCAAATTCGTGACGAACTTGGTACTTCAGTAGGTTGGAACTTGACTCCTATGTGTTTAGGACGCTTAAGTTTTTACCAGAAAACCTTTGACCCTTGATGACTCGTGCCGAAACAACTAGATTTGTTCGTTCCATTACTTCAAATCTTCATTACAATCACCCTCTGCAAAGATATTGTTACGACTATTGTTTTTCTTACTTATCGCCACTGAACTATAAGGCGGCTTCCTAGTTCATATACCTTAGGATTTAGTAAGACAATGATCGTCTTCTAAACTGTTCAGATCCTCTTGCTTACGTGAGTGAAAGTATAGCTAATCTATCTTGAGATTTTTAGATCTTACAATAGATTGAATGAAAAACTACTCCTCTTTTGATTATTAAACTCATTTGAAAGCATTAAAAGTTTATTCCCCTTAAAAATGAAAGTAATTATTAAATACAGTGCATACCACTTAGTGTAAACACGGTTAATGTTATCAACCACTTAGTGTGATCAAAATAGCTTGCAACACCTGTTCAAACACAACACCAATGTATTAAAATGTTTCCGTTTATTGTGATCAATTTTTAAGTTCGTTGGAATTTTTCTTTTCATTTTCAGAACGACTGGAGCTATGGCGCAGGCTTTTTGGTGAACATCCTTTTTCTCAGGAAGTAAACCGCACATCATCCTCAAAAACAAAAGGATCGTAGTCAGATGTCAGATCTTAAAACTCAAAGTGTTTTAGCCTTTCAATGAGAGATGCTCTAGAGCAAGAGTTCACTCTTTCATCAACATACATATTTGTATAAGTTCGACAAACCATTTATAATTTATATACATTGCTATTATATTAGATAAATAATTCCTCAATTTTAAGCTTAATATCTATTTTCAATTTGGAGATATTTGATAAGGAAAACTTCCGTGACCCAACCAACGCAACGCTCGATTTCTATTATCTATATATTTGTATATAACATCAAAATAACACTGACTAATAAATCCCTTCAATCACTGACTTATGATATTTTTGTAGGTAAGTTTCTCTCAGCTTATAAATTCTTGATTAAAATTAATTTTACGATCCGCCATCTTAATCTAAGATGAAGGCTATTAATATTAAAAATACAACGATATCTCCGCAACAAATTTCACTGGAACCTTGACACGTGGAATTTATTTTACTTCGTAAACAACAAACAAATTATGTGAAAGAAGTTTCTAATTATTGGTTTTCCATTTAGATTCAAGATGGATGTATGTACTTGTTTTAAACCACTAAAGATAATCATATTTGGCATAATAATGTCTGTACTAACATTCATGTCTGCCGAATATTTGAGGTATTATATAAATTTAAATAATTTTATCTACGACTTGCACTGTAAGTAGACTTTACATTGCTAATAACTTGGGAGTAAAAAAAAAACAGTCATACCAACTTAAAAGGTATTTTTTAGGTAAATTTTAAGTATTATGTTGTTTTTTTAGCTGTTTTGTTTACTTTTTTTCGGGAAGGTTACTTTAGGTTATCATACNAAGATAGAAATCCGTTTCAGACATCTTTTTTTTTCAGGAAGCATTTTTGGTTTCGTGTCTGTATGTCGGTCTGTCACTCAATTTTAGAGAACCAAAACTCATCTGATTTTATTGAAAATTAGATGGTAGGTTATAATTAGCCTATTGTTGGTCCAATATAAGTTTCAACTTTCTGCGCCCCAAGTTTCTCTTCCACATATGCGCACAAACATACATGTATTTATACCTATATATGTATATCATCATAAGCACTTATCTGAATTTTATGAAATTTGGATGGTTTGTCGAAAGTAGCCTGCAGATCTCCCCTGGTTAATTTAAGTTTGCGCTGTTTAAATTTTGCTAAATTGATACTTTAATTGATATAAGAAATCAAAAGTCATTTTTAAAATATACGGGAAACAATTTAATAAATTTGATAATAATAGGTTAGTATCAAATCATTAAAGTATACAAAATAGAACTCAATGAAGCTATATATGTCACGTGTCACACAAAATGACAAACTATTTTTACTTTGTAGACTCTTCGCTGAGAACGGCTAATAACCTATTTAAGTGGTTATCGCGTATTTCTATTTGTTTTAGAATTAATGACAGGTTCTATGAAAAACGCTATCAAATGCGAATGCTTTAGCAACATATATGAATGCTGCGATAGCTTTATTACCTGTAACTCTTGGTTAACGTATTGACATACTACTGTAATAGCTTCCTGTATATGTGTTAACACACATCCGAAAACCAAACTGCGCGGCTCATAGTTTATAAAGTTTAAATATTTACCTGTGTGGATTATCAATCAATAATACATTTAGTCACTCATTACAAACTCAAATAGATCTTCAAATTGTTGCGACGATTACTGTCACTAATGAATATTGCATAAAATCTCGTAATGCAGACTCACGTGTTTATTATTGTTGTTATTTTAAGAAAAAAAGATGATGTATTTGAATTTAAATGTTCCATACCTGAGTATGAATATTCAAGTTTGTTAAATTCCCATGAAGAACGCTTTAGGACATTTCCTATCATTTTTAAATGAAGTATAAAAATACTAGGTTTTGTTCAGTGGCGGCGGTAAGATATTAGGGGCCCTGCAAACTTTTAGTAGGGGCCCCTCTATTTCCCTTCCAGGAGCCCCCAGGGGCCCCCAACGCCGCGGGCTCTGCGGGCCCGTTATCGCCGCCACTGGTTTTGTTCTACGCTAAACGACGGCTGACAGTGGTGTAGCTGGTGGAGGTGCAGTCAAGGTCTAAGCTATCATAGCAGGATGCGGATTGGCTGGGAATTAGACCAATTCTCCACAACTGGAGTCCAATTAAACACCTTTTTAGCGTTATCACAATAAACCTCGCTTGTATTGCATTACATCTCATTATTCCTTTAGTGCAAGTACAGTTAAGAATTGCATTTAAATCCACCACATTTTTCCATTGACTCACTTTCAAATATATAATATATTGTAGTTATAGTCCAGGAGATAGAGTGCAAAAAAAAATGTCTGACTAACATCAAGCTAGAATTTTGCATACAAGTCAATCTTTTTGCGCCTTTTAAGAATATGTGGTCGGCTAAGTTCGTCTGCGGGACAAGGTACCAAAAGATTAACTTATACACAAAATTCTAGCTTGATGTTAGTCAATGGTTTTCATTACAAAATTCTAAAATGTAGACCATTTAAGAACGAATCCAACGATTTAAAAACCGTTTTCCTTGGGAAAATCTATAGTTCCTAAGAAAATAGCTTTAATCAAGGATGGAGGGAGGCCGGGTTCGATTCCCCAGGAGAAGTTATGTTTATGATGAATTGATATTTTTATGATACATTTTGATAAAATGTTAATAATAATTAAATGCACCTACAATAACTTGAAAACTAATAAATGGAAAACATTGGGCTACTTTCCACACTCGACACGTAATGTACTATTATTACAGATTTTTTTTACTGATACAGATTTGTAAATAAATTGTATGAAGGTTTTATGAACCACAGTACTTCTCCTAAAATATAACTTTAGTGATAAAAGTATTGAGTAATTTATTTTTCTTAGAATATATAATTATGTAATTATTGATAAATCTGTTATTGACAGTGATTCAACCTATGGTTCAGCAAAATGTAATTTTTTTTAAAACTACAAATTACTCATCCAAAGAAAGAGAATAATAGCGTTATGTTTCATTATTTACACTCATTACATTTTTACAGCTATCATAACTGTGGTACATCGTAATATTTATCAGTATTCAAAGACATGTGTGCTTTTAAGTAACTTGTGATTCATTTACATTGTATACAAACTTAGTGATAACTAATTTATATGTTTTGCGTCTTATCTCTTATCTATACTCTTTTGCATGAGTACTTAGAGACAGTTGTTGTTATCCCGACTAGAAAAAAATTAAGTTTAAATAGGTAGATGTCAGTGGCGTATCCAGCGGCTAGGTTTGGGGGGAGCACATTCTAAGTCAGTTAAGATATGGGANAAATCGACAATAAAAATTTAAAATAATAAATTATACATGTATACTTCCCCAAATAAAGCAGAGCTGGAGCTTGGGGAAGGATTTTACGGCACTACACTAGAAATAAATGATTCTTTTTAAATTTGAAATATTTTTATAAGCACGTCGTAAATCTGACTGAATCAAAGTTGACATTTTTATTTTAAAAAATAAATAAAAACATTAAAATGCAGGGTTGCTGCAAGGTAAAACAATATAAAAATGAAAATAAATTTTAAAAAAATAATTCGAATTCCGTATACACATAAAAACTAACGAAATATAATTCATTTCTAAACAATTTTAATACGAACTAGGGGGCTCCGCCCCCTACTCGCTTCGCTCGCCAACCTCCGAAAATACGTGGTAACGGCCGACGTGGTGAGAGAGGGGAAGAGTATAGTTATGGAATATGTGAAAGGAAGTAGTAGTGGCTGAGGTGTAGTGGGGATGGACTCAACTACTATCTACTTTCCTTTTCTCGCTGACATTTAATATACCTACTCTCTGCTGTCTCGCCTTACAGGCTTTTCTCTTCTCTGACGAATATAATATCACCCTCACTCTGTCTACACGGTTAGAACTATGTCACTCTCAAGATCTCCCTTTTCTCCCCCGGACTAATCTCTCTTCTAGGGGGGTATCGCCTAACGCACTCTAATCTTAGTTAAGTAAGTCACTCTCACTCTGAACTTGTTTGTTTACAAAACTTTTTTAATAATATAGATAGATAATTAAAATTAAATGAAAGTTTGTTGTTATTTTATTGTTTGTTATACATTATAAATTATTATAAAATAACCATCTCTCATGGAGATATTTATAACTTAATGCGACAGCAACGGTAATTGTAGTTAATTTTCATAATTATTGGAATCAACTCCCAATTTTCAAAAATTTAACAAAATAATTTATGACTAAGTAATATTTAAACTATAGCATGTAAAATTATTAATTTAATTATTTTATAAATTATAATTAATAATTAATGTAAATAAAAAAAGGAACTGGTTTTTTAACAATGTTAATTTATTCTGGATATATTATTTATTCTTGAAATATTGATGAAAGAAGAAGACTCTTAATAGGAATCCTTGGGTAATTTAAGTCGAAAGTGCCTTATAACTTCAATAATTAAGAATCATGTGACCTTACTTAAGAAAAACAGGGATAGTCTTCATTCAAATACGGTTCGACCCATAGACACATCTTCCTACGCGTAGGAGAGTATCCCAAACAAGGCTCCTCATATTTTATGAATGTATGACCTTGATGTGTGTCCATTCATTTATTTTAGTCAATTTATAAGGAAAAGAAAAATAATATATGAATGTTGTTTTGCAACATATGATTTTTTTTAAAAATTGGTAACTAATAATATTTCTATAAAAGTTATTGTGTGAATAACCTAACATTGTTTAACGGCTAGCGTTACATTTTTCTGTTATACATAACAAATTAATGCATAAGTCTTATTTCTAATTTTGACTAATACTATTTTAATCCAATTCATGTGTAGTAAGGATTTCATGTGTATTTAGGATTTCATTGACTAGATGATTGATTAGATCCGTGTTTTGTATTGGTTAAAGACGGCCAATGCATGTACGAAATTTTCTTGGGCGAAAAATTCGGTTGAAAACCCCAATAACACAATTTAGACACATTTTCTGAGAAAACTGTATNAGCTGGGCTTCTTGGTTTTTAATTAAAGAATTGACAAACTAAATATTACATAATATATACTCAAATAATTGAATTAGGTAATTACCCAAATTTTTTACTTATGTATTTCCGCTCGTATCGAATTAGTAATTTTGTGTAAGAATAAATAATGGATTTATTATTATTTGCAATAGTCCAGGAGATAGCGTGTATAAAGTGTCTGACTAACATCAAGCTACAATTTTGTGTAGAAGTTTATCTTTTGGTGCCACACGAATATGTGGAGAAGAATAAGTGGTCGGCTAAGTTCGTCTGCGGGACAAGGTACCAAAAGATTAACTTATACACAAAATTCTAGCTTGATGTTAGTCACATACTATTTGCACACATAACATTTTTTGAATCTCCTAGGTCCTAAGGTCCTAGACTATAAGTAAAGATTTGATATTTATTTTAATATTTAACTAGGGGGCTCCGCCCTCTACACTCTTCTCTCGCCAACCCCCGAAAATACGTGGTAGCGGCCGACGTGGTGTGAAAAGGGATGAGTATAGTTATGGAATATGTAAAGGAAGTAGTAGTGGCTGAGATGTAGTGGGGATGGACGCAACGACTACCTCCTTTCCTTTTCTTGCTGACATTTTAATATACCTACTCTCTGTCCCGCCTTACAGGCTTTTCTCTTCTCTGACGAATATAATATCACCCTCACTCTGTCTACACGGTTAGAACTATGTCACTCTCAAGATCTCCCTTTTCTCCCCCGGACTCAACTCTCTTCTAGGGGGGAAACGCCTAACGCACTCTAATCTTAGTTAAGTAAGTCACTCTCACTCTGAACTCGTTTGTT
>KZ651681.1:180214-191088 GCA_001010745.2 Gerris buenoi | reverse complement strand
AATGCTTAACTAACTTAGAATGTGCTCCCCCCAGACCTAGCCGCTGGATACGCCACTGAACTAACACACCTCCTTAAAATAAATGTTATTTTCCACGGTTGTTTAATTTCCATGGGTTTTCTAAACCGGACACACACATATGCCTTGTAGGTTCTCGGAAAGTTAATGATCTTTCTGAATGGGATTATGGGGTTACGGGGACCGTATATCCCACACCCCTTTTATTTTAATTCTTAATAATTGGCTTTAGAGATTAATAAACAATTTTAATGTGTTCGCTCTGAATTCTGAAGAACAAAAATATTGTAGGTCTCCAGTCTCCGTTTCAGGCAACAGGGAACATTTTCGGTTCCGTGTCTGTCTGTCGGTGTCGGTCTGTCACTCAATTTTTGCGAACCAACACCAAAATATCTTAAAAACTGCACGTCCGATTTTAATGAAATTTAGATGGTAGGGTATAATTAGCCCAGTGTTGGTCTTATATAAGTTTTAACCTTCTGTGCCCATTTAAAAAAAAAAGAAATGCAATAATTTATTTCATCGAGCACACATTTATTTTCTCCTAAATCTTGAAAAGTATACTTATCTGATTTTTATGAAATTGGATTGTTTGTTCAAAGTAGACCACAGGTAGCACCAGATTAATTTCAACTGTCTACGCTCTCTAACTTTTGCCTAATTGATACTTTATTCATGTAAAAAATCAACAATTAATAAAAACAAAAATCAACAAAAAAAAAAAAAAAAAATACAATTTTGATATATTAACAAAATACGGGGAAAACAATGAAATAAATAACACAATAAGGCGGCTTTCACACTGCGTGCGAGACCGTGCGAGACCGAATAAGGCCAATTCCGTTTGAGAAGCAAATACATGTATTAGCAATGTATTAGCATGGGTCTATTCACTTAAAACTTCGATCGAGACCGGGCCGAGCGAGACTCAGTCTCACTCAGCGTTTAATGTGAATAGACCCATGCTAATACATGTATTTGTTTCTCAAGCGGAATCGGTCTCGCACGCAGTGTGAAAGCCGCCTAATGGCTTGTAAAAGCATAAAAATAACAAATATTAGTAAAAAATGGACTTATAAGACAGACCAAATAAAGTATATGAGAGAATGCGACGAAATTATGTGTTCCGCACAAATTGGCAGTCTATTTCATTTTACTTTCTCATAAAATTTTGATTTTGATGGATTTTAAAGTTTTAAGGTCCCCTGAGTCCAAAAAAGTTGTTTTTAAAAAATATCTTTAACCTTTCGTCTGTGCGCAGACGCGTGGAGCCAAAACATATACATATGCCAATTTGCCGTCTGTCGTGTGCATGTGCAACGCGGTGCAAGAGCCTCAACCGCTGGACCGATTTTGATGATATCGGAATCGGAGACACATACTTAGAAAGTAGTTTTAAAGATAATAATTTTGGTTCGAAACAATTAAGCGATTGACAGACCGGCAGACAGACTCGGAACCAAAAATATTCGCTGATGTCTGACAGATACCGGCTGTCTTAGAATTTTTTAAATCGTGAACATAAGAAATTATCGTTCTTCAGAACCATCACAAAGCTTCCGTTACCTTCGGTAAGCTCGGAAGCAAAATGATATCGATATCAATCTATATTATTAAAAAAGATTTGTAAACAAACAAATGTGCCGAATTGTGCGAAGGCTTTTTGACAAGCGAAGCGAGTAGGGAGCAGAACCCCTAGTTAATATTAAATTATGTAATAGATATAAAAACCAAAGAGATAGATATAATACCATCTACTTTTTTCTTTTATAAATATAATTAAAATTTAAGAAAAAGTGTTTAATAATTAGTCCCTCTAGTTTTGATACAATGTATGATTTTAAACGAGTTAACAAAATATTTTACATTTGCCAGGGAAAGTTGAAGCTATTTTAATCCGTTGTTTTGTCTCAAATGTATTTGAGACTGTTTTGGAGTTGAAAGAGAAGTCGGAGCATTGTGTATTGTATTCTGCCACGTGTCTCTTTGCATTCAGAGTCACTGCTAATTAAATGTCAAACGGCACAATGTCATTTCACATTCTACACCTGGAGACAAAGGTTTGTGACATAGGTACACTGTACACTCACAGCTTTATTAATGATAGAATTCCAGAAATCTTCGGGATTTTTCCAAGCTGGTAAGACATGGAAAATAGACTGGTAATTAGTGTGCTACATATCGTTATTAAAGTACAATTAACGTAGATATAGTTTGTTCCAACCCCCCTGCTTGTACTGTTCTTTGTATCGTCCCGCAGATCGCTTGAGAATGTTTTAGGACAGGTTTTATAGACGCACGCGTTATAAAATTGTGCTGTAATAAATGCATACCCGGTTGGAACAGGTTTAGGACTATAATTTGCACCTTATTAAAATTGTTCAAGAAAACCTATTAGTAAAGGAACCTTCCTGTTGACATGTGTGACGATTGTCATAACTTTGTCATATAAACCAGCATTTGATATCAGTGGCGGTGGTAAGATATTTGGGACCCCCTGCAAACTCTTAGTGGGGGCCCTTTTATTAAGAGCTTACAGGGGCCCCTTATCGCACCACTGCTTGGTATTGTCAGAGGATAGTTTTGAACCTGAAGTAATCAGTTAGCAAAAAATGATCCCTGCGCGGCGCGGGTTGGAACAGTTTAGAGTTTGGAGGACGGTATTAAACACAGTAACAGTCACAAGTCGGGTTGGAACGGCTTTTATCCATCACGCATTCCCGTGACGATCCCTCGGAAGGTACACGGCTTGGTTGGAACAAACCTTATTATAATATCCAAATTTAGAAATAAAAAATCCTTATTTAAAACAAAAAATTCCCTCCACTTCTAACACTCTTTTACCTGATTTGATGACCAACTTGGTTAATTCAAACAAGAGCATTTTTATGGATAAACCTTCTAAACAGTACGTCACGTACTGCTGTTCGTAGCTTCACTATCACTCCTCGTCCTGGCAGCAGTTCGTAGCTTCGCTGTCACTCCTCGTCCTGGCAGCCTTTCGTAGCTTTACTGTCTCTCCTCGTCCTGGCAATAGTTCGTAGCTTCACTATCACTCCTCGTCCTGGCAGCAGTTCGTAGCTTCGCTGTCACTCCTCGTCCTGGCAGCCTTTCGTAGCTTTACTGTCTCTCCTCGTCCTGGCAATAGTTCGTAGCTTCATTGTCACTCCTCGTCCTGGCAGCAGTTCGTAGCTTCACTGTCACTCCTCGTCCTGACAGCAGTTCGTAGCTTCACTGTCACTCCTCGTCCTGGCAGTAGTTCGTAGCTTCACTGTCACTCCTCGTCTTGGCAGCAGTTCGTAGCTTCACTGTCACTCCTCGTCCTGGCAGCAGTTCGTAGCTTCACTGTCACTCCTCGTCTTGGCAGCAGTTCGTAGCTTCACTGTCACTCCTCGTCAGCAGTATCTGAACATCATTTTTGATGAGCCCCACATCTTTTTCACATAATTCTTACCTGTCAGTCTTCTTTCGTTGTTCTTTCCGCTACTGCTATCTTCTTTCTCTGACAGGTATTCGTCACGGAACTACTTTATCTGTTGTCACTTCGTGATAGTGATAGAGATTCATCATCTAAGAGGTCAAACTTCGGCAACTCTGCATCTCAATTAAATTTAAGAGGTGTGAGCGGTGCAATCCGTTAAAGTCAACGATATCTTAGGGTACGTTTTGAATCAGTTACCAACCAGTTCGACCAAGAAGGTTTTCCACTTTTTTGTACTCAGAGGAACCAAAACGTGTATAGGTATCCATCAAAATATCAAAATCGAATTTAGGCGGCATCACAATAATTTTTCTTAATATGAAAAAAATAAAAAACCGTAAAAATAACAAAATAAAAATTCCCACTTTTTCTAACAATTAGTAATAAAGATAAAATTGTTCTTTTTTTATCTCTGAAATAACAAATTTTGAAACACGTGATTTTATTCGAAACCCTTATCGCTAAAACTATAGAACCATTTACTCATAAGAACTAGAAGCAAAAAATAAAAGCCACTAAATCCGTAGCAATAAATTATGAATTAGAATTCATATATAAGTTTATGCTTGCTTCAATTTCACACAGGATTTTTCCTGACGTATTTACTATGGGAAAATACAATTGTCTATTGTTGTATTAGTAATAGTTTTTCGATTTGACACTTTTTTTTGAGCAATTAAAAAGACAGGATTTACGTAAGCTTTGTTTATCAAGCAATATTTATGTAGCAAATAAACACGAGGCAACTTATTTGTCTAAACAATTAAGTGTGAATAACTCCTTGCGTAGGCTATAGTCTATAGTCTATATTACGTTCGCAATGCACCGTAACTGATAGTGATGTAATCAGCTGGCTTTTAAATAGTTTTATCAAGCTAGGTCATTGAATCATATGATATAAAATTAGACTTATATATTTTATAATTAAAAGTTGGCAAGAAATCATATATATTGAATAAAAAAATTAATCGAATATAAATATCTTCAATGTCACATAAATTAATTACCTATACATTTTCCATTTTTTATTTTTATTTTTAAGAAATCGTAAGATTCAAAATTCATCATTTCCGAATAATAGATGTTAATAGAATTAATGTAAAATTAAAAAAATTCTTATCAGATAGTAATATTATTATATCAAACCAGTCTTCACCTCGCGCTCCACGCGGGGCTCATGCTAGGTATTAGTGGGGCTATATGTTTCCTATTATCATGTAGGCATTGCAATTAAATGATAATGCCCAATGATAAGGCCTTCTATTTTAGTAATATAATCAGGACTATATTATACACATAATTTATTTCATTACTATAAGAATATAAATAATACTCTCCAAATCATATTTTGGAGTTTGTTTATGTATTAAAAAAATAGCCAATCAAAACTAAGTAATATAGTAATAAATAACACTGCTATAAAAAAATATAAAAAAAAAAAAATTGAGAAAAAAAAATCAAAACCAATTAGACTGGGAAGTCATCAATCATTGGCAATAATTTAATTACAAGTTTCTTCTCTCAATACGGCAGTTGCTCCAGTAAATATTTAACTCTTTTTCTAGGACAAATTAATAAAAAAAATCGGTCCGAGATAACTCAGACAAACTTCTGTCTCATATAGTTTTCGTATGTTCATTTAATTAGTATTGAAAATTTAATCATAAATTATCATAAAAATAACTTCTCCCGGGCGGGGAATCGAACCCGGGCTCTCTCCATCCGCGTTTTATGCTATTTTCTCAGGAACTAGATTTTTCCCGGGAAAACGGCTTATACCGTTTGATTCGTATTTAAATTGACTACATTTTAGAATTTTTAACCAAAATCGTCGGAACCGTTTTCGAGAAATAATTTGTTTAACGTTTTTTCAGAGTTTTTGGAGTTTATTAATAAAAAAAAAAAAAAAAAATAAATACTCAATTTAAGAGCATTAGTGTAAGCACCCCAATCAGCAAATAAATCAGTCAACAATTGAGGACGCCATAAAAGCTCAAAGTCAATTTAAAAAACAAAAAAAAAAAACTAAATAAATAAAAAAAAATAGCTCTATTTAAGGTAGATCCGATAGAGGTACGACAAAATGGCATAGGCACTAAGTTGTAGATCTTTTAAAAACAGTAACTGCTGGTGTATCGATTCGATACACACGTACTCGATACTACCGTTTAGCCACAATAAGCCTCTAAAAAACTTTATCGTCGCGTCAACTGATCTTACACACAATTCGACTGATTTTATAGTCTAAGTCTAGACTCAACATAGTACCGTGAACTTGAGTTTATAAGAGTTATTAACGCTGAAGCACTGTTAAACTTATCTTCAGGGGCATCGAACCAATGTCCTACTGCCATAGACTTGATGCAGTGCAGGAGGCCTTCTAAACTAATCCATGCCTTAACTACTACTTAGACGTGAAGTGAGAGCTAGCGTGCCCGTGTACATTAAATTACTTACCAAGTCTGCTCGGCCAACTATGTATCAAGGGTAGTACGAGGTCGTAAGTTCGATCCCTCGTCGTGATGCTCTGATTTATATGGCTCACTAATAATCATGACATTCTTGCGTCGGTACTTCAGTGGTACAATGTACAGAGGTAAGATGTGTGAAGTGGCTGTAACCACGGGGATATTAAAATGGGCCTAAAAGATGGCCTAATTGCTAGGTTGAAAAACAATCACAGTTTTGTACTCCACGAAATAAAAAAAGAAAAAGTAGGGGAAGGTGGGGCAAAGTGGCCATGCTAAGGTTTGCTGATGTTTTAAGCGAACTTATGATCGACCTGGAGCTTTAAAACTTTGTGATTGTTTACTTCAACTATCCTTTTATATAATGTATTTTTTTCATTCAATTTAAAATTATTTAAAGAAACCAAATTGATTAATTTTCAAAAAGTATCCAAATGGCCTCTTTGCCCCACACAAGGGGGCAAAGTGGCCACAACAATATGTTCGTAATATAACACAGTTATTTAACTTCATCCACAGCAAATATCATAAAAATAATAAATCAGCATACTTTAGGTGTGTTGAAAAAAACAAAAACAAACAATACATAAAAAAAAAGAACAAATA
This sequence comes from Gerris buenoi, assembly GCA_001010745.2. NCBI lineage: Eukaryota > Metazoa > Arthropoda > Insecta > Hemiptera > Gerridae > Gerris > Gerris buenoi. The sequence continues at coordinate 184,515 of KZ651681.1, read as the reverse complement.
GTAGCTATGGGGCAAAGAGACGATGCCTGGCCACTTTGCCCCGTTTGACGCCATGATACATAAGTTGTCATAACTCAATAACAAAACGGAACTGTGTGACCTTTAAATCATGGTTTTGTAGACAAGTTATCACTACATATTAACACTTTTGTTTAAAATCATAAAGTTTATTACTATAATAATAATAAATAATATGATCAAACCCTTACCATACATCAGAGAGGTGTGAAAGTAGAAAACGGATAATAACTTCACTAAAAACACGTGGTTAAACGATGTTTGAACACTGATATGGTTGTCTATGAAAGGTTGCTGTAATCTCTGACCGACAGCAACACTTTACAACCATAAAACTAAGGATGACCACTTTGCCCCGCCTTCCCCTATATGAGCATTAAATAAAAAATATAAAAATACCATTTTTAAAAAGTGGTATAATTTTCAATTTTTTATTTTTTTTTATCTTTGGTTTCCGTATACTTTACCTTAGTTGTTTCTATGTACAAAATTTGGGGAATATTGAATAACGGGAAGTGGTTCAAAATTGGGGTAATAGGTCTGCGATGAAACTTACGAAGGCTAAGTAATATAAGTCCATTTTTTTTTTTTTTTTTTTTTTTTTTTTTTGAAAACTGGTCTGCTGTAGAATTTTTGTTTTTTGTGGTTTCTGTATTCTTCACCTTAGTTGTTTCTATGTGCAAAATTTGGGGAATATTGAATAAAGGGGAGTGGTTCAAAATTGGGGTAATGAAACTTACGAAGCTAAGTAATATAAGACAAGTAAAAAGGGACAACTATTAGGTTTATTACATGGATTATGATTTAAGGCTGGGCTATTAGCTATTAAAATATAGTATTAGGAAGTCGGAATATAACAGAAGGTAGCATGGCATTCACTTTAGTGATATATCTCGCCACGAGGAGTAATCTCAACAACATTCCCACGATTCAATGTTTTTACATGAAGTGGTGAAATGTTTAAGAAAAGAAAGGTTAAAAGATTCAGATTTCAATTATAAATACGTGTTATCTAGTGAATTATTTACTTTCTCATCTAAAGATAAAGTAGGTATAGATAAAGATGAAGTAATTTTGATGGATTTACACGTTTTAAAGGTCCCCTGAATCCAAATAAGTGGTCTTTAATAATTGTCTGTCTGTTGTTAGCTTTAAACGTGGTCGGAGAGGCCAGGTTCGATTCCCCACCGAGGAGAAGTTACTTTTAAGATACATTTTGTTCTCTAAGTCCAAAATAATGGTTTTTAGGGTCCGTAGGCAAAAGCCAAGGACCCTTATATTTTCGCGCGTGTGTCTGTCTATCCGTCCGTACGTTACATGCTCTCACGGTTACACCTTTCGTCCGATGACTTTGAAATATGGCATGTATTTGTCTTGTATCTACCCACACATGTTAAAAATATAGCGACTTAAAAAAAAATATTTTTCAAAAAATTTAGGGTAAAAAAAACTTTAGGGTTTAAATTTTTTTTTTTTTTTTTTTCGACACCGTGAGGAGTATCATATTATTAAAGGGTACGTCGTCCTGATTACAAAAATATATAATTCTTTGGTTATAACTTTGATAGGGCGAGCGTAGGCACGTTTGAAGTGGGTGTGAAACGTGTCCCCCCCCCCTCTATCTCGCTTATGTGAAGTGCAAAAATCTGAAAACATTCCTGAATATTTTTCGACCAAAAGTAAAGATACCAATTTTTTGAAATTTCGAGAAAAATACGGTTTTTTTTATAATTTATGGTCTTTTCGATGTATTTATATGGGTTTTTTTTCGGTTCAATGGCATAAAACTACTTCATCAGAAGTTTGTTTATGTGTTTTGAGAATGTCAGGCCCATAAGATAGTTCAAAGTAAGCTTTTTAGTATTTTAAAAAACACCATAAATAGGGTACTACTTAAACAATACAGTGTTGCCTACGGACCCTCGCTGTGTGTTGACTAGCACACACTTGACCTGTTTATTTTATTATTTTTTTTTTTAATCCTTTCTATCTTCTGTGCAGAAAATGTAGAGCCGAAACTACAGGGCTGATTTTGACCAAATTTGGCATACATGTTCAGAATAATCAAACCCCGACTTAAAATCGAGAAATGATTTTTAGCAGCAAATTTGGGGGCACTACCCCTCAAAAACTCTGAATAATAATTATTTCTCCAAAAATATTCGAAATGAAGCACATTTTAAATACGCATCTTGCGGTATAATCCATTTTCGCGGGAAAAATCTAGTTCCTGAGAAAATTGCTTAAAACGCGGGCCCGCTGAGAAAAATTTATTTTAATGATACATTTTGATAAAACGTTCAATATTAATTAATTAAATGTACCTATGAAATCACGAAATATAATGAATGTGAATCAATGGGCTAAGTAATTATGAAGAAAGTTCGTCTAAGTTGTCTCGAACCGATTTTTTTTAATAGAATCTGTTATGTATTATGAAGTTCATATATGTATATCGTCCAAGGTGTTGAATTAACAATAAATACAAGATAGAGAGGATTAAAATAAATCAAATTAAGAAATGTTTTATTTTAGGGACTGCTATTTAGCAAAGGGGTCAACACTCTTGTACCACTTCTTCCATGTATAAAAATATATAATATTCTTTCATATTGTAAATACATACAATAAATTACGAAACAGGAATAATGCTTTGTATAAACTTTCCAGCTACAAGTTTTATTTGTTCCCTTTAGGTTATCGATAGTAGATAAGTCGATGATAAGTCGATAGATAATGATTACTTCCATTTGAAGTACTTAAAAACTTGTTTGTACAACCTAATCAGAAGTTATAAGTAGATAAAAAAGTTGTTATCAGTAATTACTTGCACTTAACAGTGTTGTCTTTCTTTTTCCAATACCAGAAAATAAAAGCAACAGATGTTTTATCATTTGCTTTTAATTATTAATAAGTTTTTTCAATAGAAAAAAAAAAATGAAGTGTTTATTTCTATTTTTTAATTTCCACGCGATATATTTTTTCTTTCGAGAGACGTGTCTAAAATAAACTAATGAATCATTTTCCCTTGTCATTTGTCCAGAAAAAGGTGGACTGTTTTAAAGGTTCTAATTATAATTCAAGCCGGTTGGAATTCCCCAGTAAAGGGATATTTAGTGACCGGCTTGAGTGGGGTATTTGTCGGTCCGAGGTTGTCTACCCTGTTCCATTCAAGCTGGTGTGTGTAGTGCCGGCTCTGACGCGAGCCAAAGTTAAAGATATTGATTTCAGTTAGGTCTAGGACACGGTGCTAACTGCTTCGGGACCGAGTGCTTCGGAGATTTAGTGCATTTTAACCGCCGGTTTTCGAGTCCAGTCGCAAATCGTCCAGTCAAGATAACTACTTAAAAATTCGGTATGTTTATTTCTTAAGACATTTTACACATTAAACTAAATTTTTTTTGTAAGTTTTACAACATTTTCTTCCATTTTAAGCCCCAATATTTATCATGTTAATGCAGTCTTTCATATTTAAATTCTTTATAGAAAACGTGTAATTTTAATTAATAAAATATTATATAATTTACTTCTATCATGTAACTTAAATATGATAAATTTAAATGCTTTTTTTTATTAAATTAAAACTACATAATCTACTATATAGAATGTATGCCACTACGGATAAAAATTTGACTTAGGTCAGTTACTGAGAATGTAGGTTGGATCGTTATCCGCAAGCGAATACGTATAGTAACCCATCCCATAGCTCTGGAATTTTATTGTAAAAAATAATTATTATTATTGTCATAGAAACCTCTATTGTTTCATTTTTGAGTTTGTCTGTTATTGTTTACAATTATAAACCATCAACAATAGAATTGGCAAATATTGATTCTAGGGAAGAGAAATTCTTAACAGTCTATAGAGATAAAGTCTGTAGGTTATATTTTTTTTCCGACAAAAGTATATACATTTAGATACATATATATATATGCTATTGACTATTGTACATAATTTATCTTAAATGGAATTAAAGAGTAAAAGTTTCAAAGCTTAAGTACAGAACCGATTTAAATTTAAGTGTTACGTTATTTTTTTAATATACATATACATGTATTAGTAATTGGAATAAATAGTAATATTTTTGTTATCATTTATTCATCTATAGTACACGTATATTTTATTTAATAGCATTAAAAACTTACTGATTTGTAAAACGTGAAATTATTTAATTAATTACTTTATAAATTATTTACATGAGATTATACTTTTAAATTAATTGTTTACAATAAATTATACTTTAAATAAGATTTACTAGAGATTAGTTATAAATTATTTTTATT
>KZ651681.1:40541-70247 GCA_001010745.2 Gerris buenoi | reverse complement strand
AGACTCTAGGAAGGAATAACTATTTACGTTTCCTTCAAAGTGAACTGCATGGAATCCTTGAGGACTTACTATTACAAGAAAGACGTCGATTGTTTTTTTATTATGGTAGGGCACCACTGACTTTAGTACACACTGCTAGTAGATTGTAGGCAAACTACTTTTAGTAGAGCGAATTTGAGAAAAATCAATCGCCGTCTTCCTTGTAATGGTATGTCGTCATGGAGGTCATGCAGTTTACTTTGAAAGTAGTTATTCCCTCCTAGAGTCCACTGAAGTCCTAAAAATGGTGCATTAGAGATTCCAAATTTAACACAAAAACACTCCTAAAGCACTACTTGGCCAGGGAAATTGGTTTAGTGGACGTGGTTTAAATTTAAACACCACCACTTTTTCACCATTAATAACACCGATCCAGAATGAATAAACCCAAAACAACGTGACACCAAATTCCATTTTTATTTAAACACCACATTTTATTATTATTTATATTTTTTTTTTTTTCATTTATTTATCTTGAATGTTGTCTAGTGATTTTTTTTATTATTTATTGTAATTATTTGATCAACTAAAACTGTGCAATAAATAGTAAATAAAACCTATAGTCCATTAAATCAATATTGTTTTGTTTATTCTGGTCTTTCATTTCCTTATTGACATAAAAATCATTCAATAAATAAAGTTTCCAAACAAAGAGTTAGTTACATGCATATGTATGTCTTTTTATGCATATATGACCAAATATAATGAAAATATACCCAATGGGGGTCAAAACTCAGACCTTGTGTCATTCCTCACAACTCAACTATTGTAAATCCATATAATAATTAATGATTTTAATTAATAATTTATAACTATTTGTTCTCTTTTTTACCGAAGCTTACCGTTCTTAGCTTACCTAAGGTAACGGACGCTATGTGATTTTTCTGAAGAACGAAAATATGTTATGTCTCCGATTTCAAAAATTCCACGACTGAAATCCGTTTCAGACAGGGAACATTTTTGGTTCCGTGTCTGTCTGTCAGTCTGTCGCTCAATTTTTGTGAACCAACATATCTTAAATGCTACTCGTTGGATTTTAAAAAAAATTTGTATGGTAGGTCATAATTAGCTAATTAGCTCATTCGTGGTCCCTTATAAGTTTCGACCCTCTGCGCTCATTTTTTTCTCTTCCACATGCCCACAAAGATACATTTATATTCACCTATATCTTTAAAAATACATATCTCATTTGTATATAACTTATATAGTTTATCGGAAGTAACCCGCAGATAGCCCCAGCCCCAGATTAATTTGAACCCTCAGCGCTCTTTAATTTTTGAGAAATGGATACAATAATTTATGTAAAATATCAAAACAATTTTGACAGATTAAAAAAATCGCCACGCGGCAGTCTATTTCTAAACGAGACAGAATAACAAATAATTCTAAAATGGTATCAGATATTAAGTTGCAATGTAGGAGGTATAATAATTTATTTGGTGATAATCTCAGCGTAATATGTAGTTCTATTATTTAGCGTTAAATTTTCAAAGTTTGAAAGACGTATTTTCAAAATGGCAGCAGATATCAAAATGAAATTCAGTAGAAAGAGCTGCTCTCCTCCTGTTATTATTAAAGAAAGGTGAAATACAGATAAAATGTCACCCTTTTGCCGGTATTCGAACATGAATCTCTGTGCATACGGTGTAACGCTCTAACAGCGGAAGAAAACCAGTTATTATTGTTTCGAATTTTCTAATTTTAAATAATTGCATTGACCTATATTTGTTGTCTTAAAAATATACAAGAATAAAAAACCTTAAATGCATAATTTTTATAATTTATTCTAAAATGCTCCCCGGCAAGAGTCCATGGTAATGTAATAAGACCAGCTAGTAGTTTACATATTAAGTTTTTTTCATTCACGTCATCATATCAAAAAATTTAAATTTATATTTCTATCTATATTATTAAAAAAGTTTTGTTAACAAACGAGTTCAGAGCGAGAGTGACATACTCCACTGAGTGTGGAGTGTGTTAGGCGATACCCCCCTAGAAGAGGTTTGAGTCCGGGGGAGAAAAGGGAGACCTTGAGAGTGACATAGTACTAACCGTGTAGACAGAGTGAGGGTGATATTATATTCGTCCGAGAAGAGAAAAGCCTGTAAGGCGGGACAGAGAGTAGGTATATTGAAATGTCAGCGAGAAAAGGAAAGGAGATAGTAGTTGCGTCCATCCCCACTACACCTCATCCACTATCCTACTTCCTTCACATATTCCATAACTATACTCATCCCTTCTCATATCATGTCGGCCGCTACCACGTCTTTTCGGGGGTTGGCGAGCGAAGCGAGTAGGGGGCGGAGTCCCCTAGTTTATATTAATTTTGAGTTACCTTTCGACGAAACATGTCTGCAAGGGCAGAGTAGTCATTCCTAAATTTATTTTCCATGTTGAAGGCTGAAGTCGTCTCGGGTGTAAAAGGGCGTCTGCTTCTGAAAACTAGGTTGCACTCGGAAACAAAAATAAATTTCAGAAAAAAAAAATTAATAAGATAAAAAAATATATTTAGGGAGAAAAGCCATAAGGGCTGTTAAAAATAGAATCGAGATCAGACGATTATTCTTAGAAAAACTAACGTTAAGAATTACTAGAACCAAGAATACTAAGACGCCTTTCACTCTGAAAGAATCTTCATAAATCTAAATCAATCCAAATCATGGAGAATCTGACTCATCAAGATTCGGCGCAGCGATTTATATTAAAATGTAAACGTCTATAAGATTAGAGTTGGCACAATCGAAGGCGGGAAACAACAAACGTGGAGGTAGTTTTGGGGTTATAAAAAGGGAAAATAGGTGTTGCCATGTTATATTTTTTTTGTGGAACAGGGGTAGAGTTGAGCAATTTTTCTGAAGTTGCATTCAACATGGGGGACCAATAAAATCGTTTCCCTCAAAATTTTCCCGCCTTTTGATTGTGCCAACTCTGATCTTATAGACTGTAGTCCCTACCTTCTCAGCGGCTTGTAAATAACCTTCAATCCACTCTGATTCAGTTAATTTATTCATTCGGCTGGCTAGAATCTNAAAAAAATGTAAATTTTTGAGTTTACCACATTTTTTTGAATTGCGCATGCGCAAATCTAATTATGGACTTCTGTATATTTTTCCTCTGGTTGGGTCAAAAAGTTGCACCAGGGTTCCAAATTTCAGCACTTTCGCTTGAACGGTTCGGGCCCTATGAACCAAAGAGCGACGGACAGACGGACACATCACCCTCGGCATAAGGGTTTTGAGAAGTATCTACAAAACCCTAAAAATATATTTAGGGAGAAAAGCCATAAGGGCTGTTAAAAATAGCATCGAGCTCAGACGATTATTCTTAGTAAAACTAACGTTAAGAATTACTAGAACCAAGAATACTAAGACGCCTTTCACTCTGAAAGAATCTTCATAAATCTAAATCAATCCAAATCATGGAGAATCTGACTCATCAAGATTCGGCGCAGCGATTTATATTAAAATGTAAACGTCTATAAGATTAGAGTTGGCACAATCGAAGGCGGGAAGCAACAAACGTGGAGGTAGTTTTGGGGTTATAAAAAGGGAAAATAGGTGTTGGCATGTTATTTTTTTTTTTGTGGAACAGGGGTAGAGTTGAGCAATTTTTCTGAAGTTGCATTCAACATGGGGGACCAATAGAATCGTTTCCCTCAAAATTTTCCCGCCTTTTGATTGTGCCAACTCTGATCTTATAGACTGTAGTCCCTACCTTCTCAACGGCTTGTAAATAACCTTCAATCCACTCTGATTCAGTTAATTTATTCATTCGGCTGGCTAGAATCTTGTATAATCTGATATCTGATTCATCGTCACAGCGATTTACATTAAAAATAAAAAAACTTATTTTCTTCATTTCATGATGAATGTTTTTGGACATTGAATCCACATATCGACATTTCAATGTTTTTTGGATGAAGTGGAGAAAACCAGTCTACATTTGTCTAATTGATATAGTACATGGATCTTAAGATTTCAAATTAAGAAATATTAATCCATTTTGATTAAGATTTGGTCCACTAGGAGCTCTGATATCATTTTATATAAAATTAAAAAACTTCTATTGGCGAAATATTGTACTACAATGAATACAAGTGAAAACCTAAATATCTCCTATTATATTCTAACATCATTGCACGATAATAAGGATCATCACATTTTGCATGTCATTTATTGAAACTTCTGCACGCCTATCGTCAAAATATTGTACTATAAATGAAAACCTATCGACCTCCTGTCAAATCCCAACTTCCATGATATTTAAAAGCGTCACATTTTTCATGTGGTTTTTTACATGACGGAAATTTCCTTCTGTCTCTAGATCTAAAACATAAAAATATTAATATATTTATGTACTAAAAAGGAATATTTCGTTACTAAAAGCATTATAATGCTTTCAGAGTGAGAATATAAAATAAAATGTATTGTTACATAATAAGAGGATAAAAGGTTAAAACGAGGTTTATCTTTTTTGAGGTTATCTTGCTCTAAGTCTTGGATCCTTTCATTTTCTAGGTCAACACAGAACATTAAGGATACCTATTGGAATTTATTGTTTTCACTTCCTTAATCGTAGTCACTTTTCTAAATTAGTTCGTTCAAAAACTAAGTATGTACTTAGTAGGCTATGACCTACACATAAATTGGGAAAGGTAGATTCCTTAACTCGTATAGTAAACATTCTGTAAAATTCTATTATAAAATTATCCTGAGGGTCTTTGCAAAGGGCTTAATTTTATATTTAAAAAAAAGTAAAATTAAATAGTACATTACGCGTCGAGTGTGGAAAGTAGCATTTTGCATGCGAGTGTGGAGTTTGCACCCGAGCGACAGCGAGGGTAGTAAAACCACACGAGCAATGCAAAATGCCGTTTTCGCACGAGTTGCGTACCGTACTTTATCTACGATTGTTAGATTTTAATAATAAATGCAGAAAAAAATAATAAACTTCCTGTATGTAAGCTCGTATTTCTCTTTTGATAAAGATGACATCAATTCGTTAGTTGTATTTTGTGCCGAATTAATTATTTCGGAAGGCGTATTATTCTCCTCATATTCTTCATAATCACTTAAATCACTCATTGATTTTCACAAAAAAACTCGATACAAACAGTTACTTTTATTAAATAAACATCAAATTAGTTATGTTAAATGTAAACAAACTCGCTAATCGTGTGTAAAGTTGAAGAATTCTTCTTCTTTTCGTCACTAGAGTGGAAAAAAAGAGGAATTGTTCAAAACTATGAGACACGCATGCGCAATTAATACAGGTGTGTAAAGAATCACTTTCTACGAATCTAAACAGAGATACAATGTTTATATTACGTATCGTAGATAAATAAATTTACAAGGACAAGGATGTTAAAAAAGGGGATAGGAGTTGTTGTGACCCCATGAAGATATAAAAAATAGGAGCTCCAATAAGACACATTACCTTCCTCTTGGTTATAGGTTTGTTTTATTGATATTTAGCCGTTTAATAGTGACTTAGTTTGCATTATTTATCATCTCAGACAATACAGTTGAAATCATTTAAATTTAAAATTATCTTTATCACTTAACTTTTTACATTTGTTTTAATATACTTTTTCGTAAATTTTAATAATTATTAAAATAACACTTTACTAAATATGTTAATTATTAATTAAATTTGTTTATAGTTAAATCAGTTTATAACCTGATTCAAAATAAAGAAGGTAATGTGTCCCAATCTAAAGTTGTGAGCATGCGCAGTTACATTTTTTCTCTAATTTCTTTATTCTCCATGGGGTCACTATTTTGCCTTTAAACCCTTCTTAACGTTCCATCTCCTTTATTCAACATTCAACATCCTTGGTAAATTACTTTAAATAATTTATAACTATTTATAGACCAACAAATCAAAACAAACATTTATTTTTATTGAAACTAGGGGGCTCTGCCGTAGTAGTCGGCCGCTGCGCTGCCGACATGGTATGAGAAGGGATGACTATAGTTATGGAATATGTGAAGGAAGTAGGATAGTGGATGAGGTGTAGTGGGGATGGACGCAACTAATATCTCCTTTCCTTTTCTCGCTGGCATTTCAATATACCTACGCTCTGTTCCGCCTTACAGGCTTTTCTCTTCTCGGACGAATATAATATCACCCTCACTCTGTCTACACAGTTAAGCCTGGTTTACATTGGTCGAGTAAACGGGCGAGTAGCTAGGTCGAGTAGCACTCGGCCGAGCTACTTGCTAATGTGAACGATACGGCGAGTAAACGGTCGAGGAGAGTGGATAAAAGCTGGGCGAGTGCGGTGGTAGAGTAGCTCGACCTCGGACGGGCCGGGCGAGTAGACCCACCACCGTCCGTCCGTCCTAACATTGAATACCTTCATCTGCGGGATTATTCAGAACTAAAAACGAAAACACCTCACTTTACTAAGGCTACTATCTCAAGCACGTGTGAACGACTTTAGAGTCCACTCTACCAAAAAATAGCACTCTATTCTATTCGCCCGTCCCTGTGCTAAAAAGCATGCTAGCCCACTCGACCGTTTTCTCGACCAATGTAGACTAGGCTTTAGTACTATGTCACTCTCAAGATCTCCCTTTTCTCCCCCGGACTCAAATCTCTTCTAGGGGGGTATCGCCTAACGCACTCCACACTCAGTGAAGTATGTCACTCTCACTCTGAACTCATTTGTTTACAAAACTTTTTTAATAATATAGATAGATATAAATACAAAAGTTACATTGTTGTAATAATATTGATAATGGATGTGCATGGTAATCTCTAAGTGACAAATTGTCAAGTGGCAGAAGCAGAACTCACTATTAATCCCATGTGTTAAATATGTTATCTATTGTAAATTATGCATAATTTTTTTTTTTTTTTTTTTTTTTTTTTTTTTTTTTTAAATATTTGCGTGTCCACTGCCTTACAATAGAGATTGTATTTTGACATTAAAACTGATAAAGTTATTCACCTTTATCAGTTAAAAACCGAAGATTACCTTGTCGGATTTCCTCAAAGTAGTATCGAGTGCGTGAATTTTCTTTTTCTTTTTTTACTTTTGTATTTAATTTTCCTTTTTAAAACTATTATACAATATTCCTATATACGAGTATGTTATACAGTATAATTTACTTTCCCTGTCATTAATAATCGTTGAATAAATATAAGAAAAATCGATGTTCTGGACAATTATCTTAAATTAACCTTAGAAAATATTAGGTATAAATTTCAAGTTAAATATAAAATGTAAAATTTATTATTTTTCACATAAATTAAACTTCGAATGCGTTATTTTAATGTAATTAACGATATTTTTATAGATAATTTATTTTTTACTTTCTCGTGTAAGGAGAAAGTGTTATGATTATGAAATTTTGATGTATTTACACGTTTTGAGGTCCCCTGAGTCCAAAAAAGTTGTTTTTAAAAAATGTCTGTTTGTGCAGTCGCCTGGAGCCCTATAGAGCCTAAACTACTGGGCCGAGTTTGACGAAATTTGCCATTAATGTTCAAAAAAAGTAAGAAATTATTTGAGAAATAAATTTTAGCTTCCGATTTGAGGGCGCAACCCCCCCAAAATAAAAAAATAAAAAATGTGAAAAAAAAATATTGAAAACGATTCCGATGATTTTTATTTATTTATTTATTTTATTCCATTTAAATACGAATCTAATGATATAAGCCGTTTTCCCGGAAAAATCTAGTTCCCGAGAAAATAACTTTTAAAGCGGACGGAGAATGGCCAGGTTCGATTCCACGCCGAGGAGAAGTTATTTTTATGATACATTTTGATAAATTTTCAATAGTAATTAAATGTACCTACGAAAACTAATAAATGGAAAACATATTGGGCTAAGTAATTATGAACTCTTATATGAGAAAGTTTGTCTGAGTTATCTCGGACCGATTTTTTTATATAGTTAATCAACACTTTTTTATGTGTACCTAAGATGATTTTATATAAGATCCGAATAAAAGTTCTAATTTAGTTATAAAAGCATTCAGATGTAATCAATGTCAATATTATTTTATTTTTAAAATACAGTGTAAGACGGCTGTTAAGGTGTAAGAAAGAATAAAATCATTTCTCCATCAGAAACGTTTCCACCTTATAGTCCTTATTACCTCATAAGCTATCTTATACTGCATTTTAATTGAATTACAAGGGAGTAAATTTTTAAATTATCTGAATAATTTAAAGAAATGTTATTATATTTTTGTTCAGGTAATGGACCGAGCGGACTGTGCCTAAGCTTTATATTATCCGGAAGGTGGCCACATTATAATGGCCGCGGACACACGGATCTAATGCTTCAGGCTCGACTTCAGTCATCTCCAAGGTCTCTACTCAATGCTGACTTGAAATTTCTTTCACAGGTACGTCGCAATTTTTTACTTAATTCTAAATCGCCTATTTTATCCTTAAGTGTCTGATAGGAAAGTTTTAATAGATTTCATTTTAAATAAAGCATTGAAAAACTTTACTGTCCTTTAAGATAAAGATAAATAATTTATATCACGATGTTTTCTAATATACATCCCAAAAAAACACTAGTGTAAAAAAATAAGCCAAGTCTCACGAAAAAAGTAGTGAGATCATAGGTTTAGCCAAGTCTCCCACTGTCCGAGTAAGTTCCACTAGGCCTAATTTATCCAGTGCAAGTAGATGATGTTTGTCTGTTCCTCTCTCTATTCTCTTTCCCAAATCACTCTACACCTTTAAATTTAAATACCTTTTCTGACGACAAATTCACACCACAAACTTAATTCAAATAATAAATATTATTTTTTCATTTGAGCGTCGCAGCACAAGGATACGAATTTGTATAGAACACTGCATTTAATTTTGGCCTCTTTGGGGTGTGAATTTGCTAAGTCAGAAAAAGTATTTAAACGTGTAGAGTGATTTGGGAAAGAGAATAGAGAGAGGAACAAACATCATGTTCTTGCACTTGATAAATTAGACCTAGTGGAACTTACTCGGCCAGTGGGAGACTTGGCTAAACCTATGATCTTACTACTTTTTACGCGAGACTTGGCTTATTTTTTTACACTAGTGTTTTGGTTGGGATTTCACTTCTTTTTGTAAGTAATTTTTCATGGCCCTAAACAATTTTTCGTGTCCTATCTTTGTTCTTGTTTGATTGTTCTTAAGTCTTTTTTCTTTCTTTGTTCTTGTAATCTTTCGTATAACTTCTTCGATCTGGAGTAAATATATTTGCACTTTAAGATAAGTTAATCAATACTGTCAAATCAAACTAAACAAATGTTCTCAAAATCACTTTTCAATTTTAAAATTCTCCACTAGGTAGCTCTAGTGGCGCTGTTTACAATTTTTAATTTTTTTACAATATTTTGAATACGCGGTTTTTCTATTAGCCTTTAAAGGAAGAAAGAACAAAGAACCAGATTTTTTCGGTTTTTTAATTTTTCCTTTATTTGTACAATAAACTCTACCTATATACAAAATTTCAAGTTTCTAGGATTGTTAGAAGTGCCTTAGAATTATGATGAGTGAGTGAGTGAGTGACGAAATAACAAAACTTTGGACACATATATCTTATATCTCATATATCTGGTAGTGTGAAATTTTTATCTCCGGTTCAGTTTGTCATGAACTTTAAATTAAAATTAATTTTATATATCTAAGTATCTTCAAAAGGGTAATATAGGGGGGTCCAAATTGCCGTGAGTTGGTTCCAGTAAAGGATGGTACGGCTGTGCTCGACTTGGCGGGGGCACTACCGTGCCCATCCAAATTTCAATCGAATCGGACGAGTAGTTTTTAAGATGTGCAAAAGTTAAGCGACAGACCGACAGACAGACACTGAACCAAAAATGTTCCCACATGTCTGAAACGGATTTCTGTCTTTGAATTTTTTAAATCGGAGACTTAAAAATGTTTCTTTTCCCAGAACTATCACATAGCTTCCGTTACCTTCGGTAAGCTCGGAATCAAAATAATTAACTTTTGGTTTCATTTGAAATAGTTTTAATTAAAAACTTTATAATTGTAGGAATTTTAGGAATGTTCTTTTACTCCTCCTAAAATCAAAGATTTATTTTATCTACTCACGGCATCAAAATTAAGCATTGTTGTACTGTTTTCAGTCTGCAAAATGTCATTTTTCTTGATTCTTTAGAATAAAGTGTCAGCAAAATATCAATGTGTCAGCAAAAGTTCNATCTTTCAAAATCCCATTGGTCCTATTAATGGAACTAAACATTCTCTTAATCCTTAATCTCTTAAAATCCCATTGGTCCTATTAATGGAACTAAACATTCTCTTAATCCTTAATCTCTTAAAATCCCATTGGTCCTATTAATGGAACTAAACATTCTCTTAATCCTTAATCTCTTAAAATCCCATTGGTCCTATTAATGGAACTAAACATTCTCTTAATCCTTAATCTCTTAAAATCCCATTGGTCCTATTAATGGAACTAAACATTCTCTTAATCCTTAATCTCTTAAAATCCCATTGGTCCTATTAATGGAACTAAACATTCTCTTAATCCTTAATCTCTTAAAATCCCATTGGTCCTATTAATGGAACTAAACATTCTCTTAATCCTTAATCTCTTAAAATCCCATTGGTCCTATTAATGGAACTAAACATTCTCTTAATCCTTAATCTCTTAAAATCCCATTGGTCCTATTAATGGAACTAAACATTCTCTTAATCCTTAATCTCTTAAAATCCCATTGGTCCTATTAATGGAACTAAACATTCTCTTAATCCTTAATCTCTTAAAATCCCATTGGTCCTATTAATGGAACTAAACATTCTCTTAATCCTTAATCTCTTAAAATCCCATTGGTCCTATTAATGGAACTAAACATTCTCTTAATCCTTAATCTCTTAAAATCCCATTGGTCCTATTAATGGAACTAAACATTCTCTTAATCCTTAATCTCTTAAAATCCCATTGGTCCTATTAATGGAACTAAACATTCTCTTAATCCTTAATCTCTTAAAATCCCATTGGTCCTATTAATGGAACTAAACATTCTCTTAATCCTTAATCTCTTAAAATCCCATTGGTCCTATTAATGGAACTAAACATTCTCTTAATCCTTAATCTCTTAAAATCCCATTGGTCCTATTAATGGAACTAAACATTCTCTTAATCCTTAATCTCTTAAAATCCCATTGGTCCTATTAATGGAACTAAACATTCTCTTAATCCTTAATCTCTTAAAATCCCATTGGTCCTATTAATGGAACTAAACATTCTCTTAATCCTTAATCTCTTAAAATCCCATTGGTCCTATTAATGGAACTAAACATTCTCTTAATCCTTAATCTCTTAAAATCCCATTGGTCCTATTAATGGAACTAAACATTCTCTTAATCCTTAATCTCTTAAAATCCCATTGGTCCTATTAATGGAACTAAACATTCTCTTAATCCTTAATCTCTTAAAATCCCATTGGTCCTATTAATGGAACTAAACATTCTCTTAATCCTTAATCTCTTAAAATCCCATTGGTCCTATTAATGGAACTAAACATTCTCTTAATCCTTAATCTCTTAAAATCCCATTGGTCCTATTAATGGAACTAAACATTCTCTTAATCCTTAATCTCTTAAAATCCCATTGGTCCTATTAATGGAACTAAACATTCTCTTAATCCTTAATCTCTTAAAATCCCATTGGTCCTATTAATGGAACTAAACATTCTCTTAATCCTTAATCTCTTAAAATCCCATTGGTCCTATTAATGGAACTAAACATTCTCTTAATCCTTAATCTCTTAAAATCCCATTGGTCCTATTAATGGAACTAAACATTCTCTTAATCCTTAATCTCTTAAAATCCCATTGGTCCTATTAATGGAACTAAACATTCTCTTAATCCTTAATCTCTTAAAATCCCATTGGTCCTATTAATGGAACTAAACATTCTCTTAATCCTTAATCTCTTAAAATCCCATTGGTCCTATTAATGGAACTAAACATTCTCTTAATCCTTAATCTCTTAAAATCCCATTGGTCCTATTAATGGAACTAAACATTCTCTTAATCCTTAATCTCTTAAAATCCCATTGGTCCTATTAATGGAACTAAACATTCTCTTAATCCTTAATCTCTTAAAATCCCATTGGTCCTATTAATGGAACTAAACATTCTCTTAATCCTTAATCTCTTAAAATCCCATTGGTCCTATTAATGGAACTAAACATTCTCTTAATCCTTAATCTCTTAAAATCCCATTGGTCCTATTAATGGAACTAAACATTCTCTTAATCCTTAATCTCTTAAAATCCCATTGGTCCTATTAATGGAACTAAACATTCTCTTAATCCTTAATCTCTTAAAATCCCATTGGTCCTATTAATGGAACTAAACATTCTCTTAATCCTTAATCTCTTAAAATCCCATTGGTCCTATTAATGGAACTAAACATTCTCTTAATCCTTAATCTCTTAAAATCCCATTGGTCCTATTAATGGAACTAAACATTCTCTTAATCCTTAATCTCTTAAAATCCCATTGGTCCTATTAATGGAACTAAACATTCTCTTAATCCTTAATCTCTTAAAATCCCATTGGTCCTATTAATGGAACTAAACATTCTCTTAATCCTTAATCTCTTAAAATCCCATTGGTCCTATTAATGGAACTAAACATTCTCTTAATCCTTAATCTCTTAAAATCCCATTGGTCCTATTAATGGAACTAAACATTCTCTTAATCCTTAATCTCTTAAAATCCCATTGGTCCTATTAATGGAACTAAACATTCTCTTAATCCTTAATCTCTTAAAATCCCATTGGTCCTATTAATGGAACTAAACATTCTCTTAATCCTTAATCTCTTAAAATCCCATTGGTCCTATTAATGGAACTAAACATTCTCTTAATCCTTAATCTCTTAAAATCCCATTGGTCCTATTAATGGAACTAAACATTCTCTTAATCCTTAATCTCTTAAAATCCCATTGGTCCTATTAATGGAACTAAACATTCTCTTAATCCTTAATCTCTTAAAATCCCATTGGTCCTATTAATGGAACTAAACATTCTCTTAATCCTTAATCTCTTAAAATCCCATTGGTCCTATTAATGGAACTAAACATTCTCTTAATCCTTAATCTCTTAAAATCCCATTGGTCCTATTAATGGAACTAAACATTCTCTTAATCCTTAATCTCTTAAAATCCCATTGGTCCTATTAATGGAACTAAACATTCTCTTAATCCTTAATCTCTTAAAATCCCATTGGTCCTATTAATGGAACTAAACATTCTCTTAATCCTTAATCTCTTAAAATCCCATTGGTCCTATTAATGGAACTAAACATTCTCTTAATCCTTAATCTCTTAAAATCCCATTGGTCCTATTAATGGAACTAAACATTCTCTTAATCCTTAATCTCTTAAAATCCCATTGGTCCTATTAATGGAACTAAACATTCTCTTAATCCTTAATCTCTTAAAATCCCATTGGTCCTATTAATGGAACTAAACATTCTCTTAATCCTTAATCTCTTAAAATCCCATTGGTCCTATTAATGGAACTAAACATTCTCTTAATCCTTAATCTCTTAAAATCCCATTGGTCCTATTAATGGAACTAAACATTCTCTTAATCCTTAATCTCTTAAAATCCCATTGGTCCTATTAATGGAACTAAACATTCTCTTAATCCTTAATCTCTTAAAATCCCATTGGTCCTATTAATGGAACTAAACATTCTCTTAATCCTTAATCTCTTAAAATCCCATTGGTCCTATTAATGGAACTAAACATTCTCTTAATCCTTAATCTCTTAAAATCCCATTGGTCCTATTAATGGAACTAAACATTCTCTTAATCCTTAATCTCTTAAAATCCCATTGGTCCTATTAATGGAACTAAACATTCTCTTAATCCTTAATCTCTTAAAATCCCATTGGTCCTATTAATGGAACTAAACATTCTCTTAATCCTTAATCTCTTAAAATCCCATTGGTCCTATTAATGGAACTAAACATTCTCTTAATCCTTAATCTCTTAAAATCCCATTGGTCCTATTAATGGAACTAAACATTCTCTTAATCCTTAATCTCTTAAAATCCCATTGGTCCTATTAATGGAACTAAACATTCTCTTAATCCTTAATCTCTTAAAATCCCATTGGTCCTATTAATGGAACTAAACATTCTCTTAATCCTTAATCTCTTAAAATCCCATTGGTCCTATTAATGGAACTAAACATTCTCTTAATCCTTAATCTCTTAAAATCCCATTGGTCCTATTAATGGAACTAAACATTCTCTTAATCCTTAATCTCTTAAAATCCCATTGGTCCTATTAATGGAACTAAACATTCTCTTAATCCTTAATCTCTTAAAATCCCATTGGTCCTATTAATGGAACTAAACATTCTCTTAATCCTTAATCTCTTAAAATCCCATTGGTCCTATTAATGGAACTAAACATTCTCTTAATCCTTAATCTCTTAAAATCCCATTGGTCCTATTAATGGAACTAAACATTCTCTTAATCCTTAATCTCTTAAAATCCCATTGGTCCTATTAATGGAACTAAACATTCTCTTAATCCTTAATCTCTTAAAATCCCATTGGTCCTATTAATGGAACTAAACATTCTCTTAATCCTTAATCTCTTAAAATCCCATTGGTCCTATTAATGGAACTAAACATTCTCTTAATCCTTAATCTCTTAAAATCCCATTGGTCCTATTAATGGAACTAAACATTCTCTTAATCCTTAATCTCTTAAAATCCCATTGGTCCTATTAATGGAACTAAACATTCTCTTAATCCTTAATCTCTTAAAATCCCATTGGTCCGATTAATGGAACTAAGCATTCTCTTAATCCCTAATCTCTCGAAATCCCATTGCATCTCATTTAATTGAGAAAAAACTAACTTCATCTATTCAATGAGACTAACATTTTTTCAAATACAAATTTTTAGTAAAACAAACAGTGTTACCGCTAAGTGTGAATATCGCTAAAACTATTACGTAATAGTTTTTACTCAATAAACAATATAACAATTAACAATAAAGTAATAAAACAATAATGTTATTGTTAATATAACAATAAAGTACAGAATGGGATGTGAGGAAGCTATGTGCCACACTAATTGGTAGTCCAATTTTTTTATCATATCAAAAACTATTTTTTTAAACCAGTATTTTCTGTCACTCGTATTATTGATGTTTGTGCAGTTATTACCGTAATATGTATGCAGTTTACTTTTTCATGGGTTATTCTTAAAAAATAATTAATTCAGTCTAATTTTATTGCATTTACTATTATGGTTTTTTTTTTTTTTATCACTTTGACTGCATGCTAATAGGAAACCGAGCCACTTTCTAGCATGAGCTTCATAGCTGAAGGCTTGTTATACAAATAATTATGATTATATAATATTTATTATTTTACAGGGTGTTGAAGGGAGGAGTGCAAGTCCTCTAGGTTCGTTATTCGACCAACTGATACATCCAGGAGCTGACCTGGGTAACGATACACCACCCCTTGTGGACTGGCATAATCATCACAGGCCTGTTAATCATGTTGTCATCGGCAAAAATCTACCTGGTGGTGTGTGGCAGGTTGGTACATATCATAATATCATTCATAATATCATTTGACAAACAATAAAGATTGTAGTAGTAGTAGTGATTAGACAGGCAGGTCGAACCACTTGTTCGAACCTATATTATAATTTATTTAAGTTCTGCAAATGTGGTGCTGGTTATGTCAATGCCGACCACGTTCTGGGAATGTGGTGCTGATTAGGTCAATGCCGACAACCTTCTGGGAATGTGGTGCTGATTAGGTCAATGCCGACAACCTTCTGAGAATGTGGTGCTGGTTAGGTCAATGCCGACAACTTTCTGGGAATGTGGTGCTGGTTAGGTCAATGCCGACAACCTTCTGAGAATGTGGTGCTGGTTAGGTCAATGCCGACAACTTTCTGGGAATGTGGTGCTGGTTAGGTCAATGCCGACAACCTTCTGAGAATGTGGTGCTGGTTAGGTCAATGCCGACAACGTTCTGGGAATGTGGTGCTGGTTAGGTCAATGCCGACAACGTTCTGGGAATGTGGTGCTGGTTAGGTCAATGTGGTCCACTTTTCCAAGTACACTTCTATCTCTTTGTTTATACCCAGGCCACGGTTCAGATTATTTCTAACCAGTTAGCTCTATAGTGTGTAGAGCACATCTGTACGGTTCTATACATAATATGTTCCACTCTCTCCTAGCTTTTTATCATTCTCCAGTTATTTTAAGTTAATTTTTTTTTGGTTTAAGCAGTTTTTTCAAAATTCAGTAGAACTTCAATTATCTGAACTAATATTGTATAAGGTTGTTTGGATAATCAATAATTCACCAAAATTAAGAAGAAAAAAGAAAATTCGTCAAACCAATCAATCTTGTTTGTACAAAAAGCATCTTTGTTTATTTATCTATTGTACCTATAGTCTATAAGATTAGAGTTGGCACAATCAACAGGTGGGAAAATTTTGAGGTAAACGATTCTATTGGTCCCCCATGTTGAATGTAACTTCAGAAAAAAAAAATGCTCAACTCTACCCCTGTTCCACAAAATAAATATAACATGGTAACACTAATTTTCCCTTTTTATAACCCCAAAACTACCTCCACCTTTGTTGTTTCCCGCCTTCGATTGTGCCAACTCTAATCTTATAGACTGTAGTGTAAAAATATAATTATACAGCTAACAACGCTCTTTTTATGAATTAATTAAGACGTGGCTTTTTATTTATTTATTTTTATTTTTTTTTTTTTCCATGAAGCCAGTTTGGATAATTAAACCTTCAGATAACTGANATATACGCTCTACTTTCATTTTCCTATTTAAAACTTATTGCTCACATCAATGTTATTCCATATCTATAAACAGTTTCAAAATCAAAATTCTAACTCTCCTCTATAAACGTTGTCACTAGCCACACAAACATAAACGTTGGGTCGCATCTGACCCGGTACTTCATAATTTCAACTTTTGAGCCAGGGAAACAATAATGCACAACTATTAACATTTATTCAAGTTTATTAAACTTATCTCTAAACTTTTCGTGTGATAAAAAGAACTTCACTTCATCGTTGGTCCCCCGTGCATTCTCATTGAGTGCAGAAAGGTGTGGCAAAGAATTTTAGGCAGGTGTTCGAGAATAGGGTAAAATCAAAGGCTTATATATCTTTCCTCCTCCTTAATACCACCTAAATTTCACCAATTGAGGTGAAGACAACCTTTGAACTCCTGGATACCATTTTTCTAGAAAATAGAAGTCGGGAAAATATAGAATTTTTGTATAAGTAAGGAACATTATAGTAAACAATGGGTCATATCCGACCCAACTAAGAGGAAGAGCGATTTTGAAGGGCGAGTTAAGCAATGATGATACTTACCTAATTTGATGATAGTTGGTCCAAGCTATCGTTATGAGTGATTGGAAAGGTACCTAGAGCCCTGTGGCCGTGAAGGAAAGGGAAGATGAGAAATTCACGTTTATTTGTTACTCGGGTCGGATTCGACCCGTACGTTTATAGAGGAGGGTTAAGCCTCCATAGTTAAAATTATAATGAAGTTTTAGATCTTCTTGTGGCAACTGCATCTCGATGGGTGTAAATCCCAACGTTTCGCTCCCATTTGAACTTCTCTTCATATCTGTTTTAAACTAAGGGCACCATGAAATACCCTTGAAGATGATTCTTAGTATTAGGAGCGAAACTTCAGGACGCCCTTCGAGACACGGTTGCCACTGTAAGACCTAGAGCCTCAGATTCATTATCGTTAAGAAATATAATACATTTATACTCAAATACTCAAATTTTTAATGCTAAATCAACATATTATCATAAAAGTGTAATATCTCAAAACAGGTTTTTAAGATTTTGTTAATTTTAGTTTTCTTATTATTTTACATTTAACAGTGTATTAATTATTTATTTTCAGAGTATGGATAGCAATGTATTAACGCTATCACTAAGTTCTTGGATGGAACTTCCAGGATACAGTTACGAAGAGTGGGAAGGAGGAGGCGAAAGTGCTCAGCCAAGAAGAGTAAGAGCAGGCCTAATAGCAGACTATTACAGAGCATATGTCCACAAAACTAAGTACTTATCCTAATTTAATTATTATCTTTATTAATTAAAAAATAAAATCAATTTAGTAATTATACAGAGTGACCCCCAATTAAATATCATAATGAATTTTATCAGGGGTTTGTTGCACAGAGCTGGGAAAGGTATCATTCAACAAAAAATTATATTCTTTACAAGATTTTCTTCAAGCTTTTTTATAGTAAGAAGCTTAGTATTTGAGAATTTTAAGGTTGAACGTCCAAAAATTGTGCTTTTTTAAATGTTTTTTGTGAATATTTCAAAAATGAAGCCCGGATCCATTTTTATAGGAACTTTTTTTTTCAGCGTCAAATTTCCTATAAAAAAACCCAAGTGCTGTGGTTTTGTTCGGGGACACAATTTTTACATTTGTACAAGAATTGGTTGAGATCCTGTCCGAATTATTTCACACCTGGTAACATTCAATCCACCATAATTCAAAAAACTAGTCTGTTGATCTTAAACTTTAATTATACCATTCTAAAGCTTATGAAAAGCAAAAGTTTTCCTGAATTTCGCCACATTTCTGACAACCCTCAATTAAGAATAGAAAGCTCTAGCATTTCGTGGTCGAATTTTAAAAAATCAAAATTGTTCAATGTAACAGGACTTAAAAGATGCTTAGCAGCTGGTAATTTGAAAATCAATGAGGATTCTAAAATATGTTTTTATGATCTTCAAAATTATTCTTTATCCCAATTTCTCTATTTCATTTTGTTTTTGAGATATTATGCTTCTTTTTTTTTAATTTTCGTGAAACTCTCTTGACAAAAGAAATAAAGCTAGTTCTAGATATCTCGAGAACTATTAAGAAATTGGCATAATATGCTTACTCGACATTTTTTGTTGCATTTGACCCATAGAATCCACCAGTTTCGTTATGACATTTTATCGTGGGTCACTCTGTATTAGTGAAGCTTATATGTATTATTAAATCTACTTTGTAGAAAAACGTGTCAGTGTTAGATTGCAGATTACACAAAGCAAACAAGTTTAAATTTCTTATGGATTAAATTAATTAACAATTCCCTTCTCTCAGATTGCTGTTTCTAGCTAATGATAATGAAAACATGGCAGATCCAGATCATCTCATGATGTCATTTTGCCCCATTGTGTTCTGTCTGGGAACATAGAGTTTATTGGAATCTAAATTTTCCTCTCTTCAATAAATAAATAACATTACACATGTGTTATTCATTTTAGTTGAACGTTGGATATGGGAAGATTTGTTATACAGATGAAGGTTGAATTTTTAATTCTTAGTATAACTGGCAGCTGGCTGTAAAAATAAATAAATAAATGAATAATTGCAAGATAAAAGTCCAATCATGCACCACGACTTAATGAGCGAATTTTCAAAGAAATCTGCGTATTATTGGCTTATGATAATATAGAAACATTTTGGTTTAGAAATGGATGGGTGAAAAAAAAAATGTTTTTACTACACACAGGTACGAGGTACGGGGTACAAAAGTCAAAATAGTATTTACGCTTAAAGATGCATGTCGTTGGAAAGCTCTTTAAGAGTACAGTAATTGTTGTTATGTACACTTTTATCATATTTCATATAAAAGGGGAGTAAAATGGAAAAACCACGATTTTATGCTATTTTTGACATTTTAATGGTCAAAATTTTACCCCTAAATGAACTCCTAAAATTCTGGCCAACGAACTCATCCTTTCTTTTGATATTATTGACTTTTTAAAATTTGTTTGAAATTTTTAAGTGCATCCTAAGGGGAGATATCGTCTGGAGTACGACATACGTCGTCTGGACGTACATATTATACATACATATATACATATTGTATACATAAAAAAAAAGTGTTAAATTTTAGGAATCGATTCAGAATGGTCTAAACATTTTGAAGCCATAGCAATAGCGTAATTTTCTTTGAAAATTCGCTGAAAGAACTTTTTATATACTACGTTTTTAGATTATCTGTTGTCATAAATTTGAAATCTGTCAAAATGAAGATTGTAAATATGGGACATATCGAAACAAATAAAATAACTTGCGGATTTTTTCCAAACTAACTTTCCATACTGGACAATTTACTGAAAGCGAATTAAATTTTGCTGAAAAATGACTAAAAGTATTAAAATAATGCATTGCCATCGGTGTTCTGAGCTATTCTGAAAGTTTCAAATGTCTAGCTACTTGGGAAGTTAATTGAAAATCGATTGCAAGATTTGTACTGGACAAACAAACAAACAAGAAAGCAAGCTAATAAAAACATAGTAAATAAAAATTAGGTACTTCTTTAGATTGTTACTCCCCTTGTTAGTTTTAGAATATTCGTATGTTTAGTCCAATGTACTTTGGGATAAAGGTATATCACACTTCTGTTTTTATAAGGGGAGTGGCAGCCTAAAGAAAAACATTCCATACACCTCTTTAAATTGTTACTCACCTCTGGTTTTTTATAAGGGGAGTAACAATCTAAAAAGTGCCAAAATTTATGTGTAATCTTCTACTTCAGCCATTGAATATAATAAGAGAAAACCTATCTCGAATTATTCATTCATTCATAGACTTAGAGTTAATAAGTGTACAAAAAAAGAAAATATGTAAATAATAATTACTCAATGATTAAAAAAAATACATTTAGGGCATCTTGATGAAATAAACTTTGTATAAGCCAAAGATTAAAATTATTACATGTAAATACACAGAATAGAGTGAAACATAAGGTTTTAAAGCAGAACTGTCAATTTTTAGAATTGACACCAAAATTATAGTAATTTTACAATTATTGTGGGGGATAAGTAAATGAAAATAATAATAAATACTCAATTTTCTTTAATTTTATTATTATTATTATATTTTTTTTTTTCAGGATAGCTAAATATATGATGCAAGGAGAAGTAACTTCAGTAACTCCTTATGAGGTTAGTACCTAATCTGTTAAATTATTCCTTTATATATAAAATTTATTTTTCAGTTAAAATGTCAAATTAAAATGATAAAAACTTACTGATAATAAATACCTATATTGTACGAACAAATTAACTTTCTAGGATGAAGAAGGCTCGGGGCCGTTATGGAAAGTTGAAGGATTTGATCAAACTTTACAACCCTTTACATACATCACAAGGTAACATTTTATTTCGTATAGTATAAATATTAAGATGTAGTCAAACGTTTTCTGTAATTTTACAATGTTTAAAATTAATAAGAAAGTTAAGAGAACATCTGCAACAGCTGGTACACTTATTTTCATTCAGAATTTCCTCATTTTGGCTTTTAAATTGGGAATTTTTAAAAGTACAATGGTAGAATTATGTTTGACGAGGGCATTATGTATCTTATGATAAAGGTAAATACAATTTTTACAAAACCCCAAATTTTCACAATGTTGTTTGTGACAGTATTTTCTGGTTATAACTTTTCTTTTCCCATTTATTTTTTTTGCTTTCGAGCTTACTGAAGGTAATGTAAGCTATTTGATCATTCTGAAGAATGAAAATTTTGTATGTCTTTGAATTTAAAAATTCTAAGACAGAAATTCTGTTTCTGACAATAGAAAATGCAGTCGGACCTCCATATAATGAATCTGATAGTTCCAGAAATAAATTTTCTGTATAGAAATTTTGTTATATAGAATTTATTTTCCATAGAAACACTTTTACGTAGAGAATTTGTGGGACATAAAACAAATCGTTATGTAGAGATTTTCACTGTATAGAAGTTCTTTATAAGGGTAAGTGTCCATATGAGACTAAATCTCGAGAGCTAGTCTCGAGATTAGTCTCAAAACCTTGTCCACTTGAGAGCAACAACAGGCTCTCCCGAGTCTCGGAGAGTCGGCGAGTCTCCGAGACTAGTCTCAGCCCCATGTGCACTAGCGATTTCAATCTCGAGAGCGAGTCTCGATACTAAAAAGTCTCAGATGGACACTTACCCTAAGGGTGTCCAACTGTATTTTAGTTCTGTGTCTGTCTGTGTGTCATTCAATTTTTTGTGAATCAACAAATCTTAAAAACTACTCGTCCGACTCCAACGAAATTCAAATGGTTCATTATTGGTCCTTTATAAGTTCCCACCTTCTACAATAATTGGATTCTCTTCCACAAGCACACAAACATACATTTATTACCTTCATTTGAGTTACTACTACTCATTTGAGTTTTAAAAAATTTGGATGGCTTGACAAAACAAACTCGCAGATTGCCCTAAATTAATTTCAACTACCTGCACATCTTAAATGTTGAAAAATGTATTATGTAATTCATGCAAAATAAAAACCAAACGATTTTGTCAGATTGAAAAAAAGGGGGAAATAATTAAATAAATTATATAATTACGTGTTGTAAAACATCTATAAAGAACATGGTAAGATGTGAGGAAGCTATGTGCCACACTAATTGACAGACTATACCCATAAATTAGTTTTGCAAATGAATATTTGAAATTTCAACTTAATTTAAGTTTGTAAATTTAGATGGTTGATTATTCGTATGACCACTTATAGTGGAATAGTTTCTTTCCATAACATAATTCTGTGTATGGGAGGTAAAGGGCACTATCTCCATTTTTTACGAAATTGAGGTTTTAACAGTTTCCTATTAATTCCCCCCCCCCCTTTTTTTAGAGGTACAAGTATAATATGATGTCCTAAAACTAAATCTCACGGATTTAGCCAGTTGGAAAAGTCACTATGAACCAACATGCTAGGGAGGTAAAATATGTAAAATAATCATTAAAGTATCTCTCCCCGAAAAATTTAAATTTGGCACATAGTGCCCTTTACCTCCCATACACAGAATTTGACTGAAGCACTTATTGCACCATATAACTAACATTGTTTTATTTCTTCTATTTAGAAATGTCGTATTAGCAACTGGAAGATCAGATAAAGCTAACAGACTCCAAGTTTCTGGAGAAGAAGATTACAATTACATACATCATGATCTAAGAAGCGTTGAAGAGCATTTAAAAAAATTATCTTCTAATCCACAATCTCAAAAAGGTAAGAACAGAGATTTGTTTTTTTGGAACAAAGTTCCTCATGGCACGTTATGGCTGGGGTCCAGGAGTGAATCCAGAAAAAAAGACCAAAATCACCGTCACGCAAAATCTGTCACAAAATCTACAGATGACGATAACTTGAGTTAGATGAAATTTGATACACATTCATTTTACCAGTGCCCAGGCTGAGTTCATCGGAAAACGTTATCCGCCCAAGCATTCACGTGCAACGCTCGCGTAAACGTAAGCTTCAAAAGACGGACAAAATTGTTATTAAGGAAGCCTGTTACTTGGCTTGTTTTGATTATTTCTGTTATATATTATGTCAAAAATGTCACTTGTAAATAAATAAAATATAATCATGTAAAATTTCACCCTGATACAAGCAAAAGCTGTAGTGTGGGGAAGAGATATATTTTATAATATTTTAAATTAATTGGTCAGGGAGTTAGAAAACAGTCCTATTTCAATCCAAACTCCTTTAACAAACATACTCTTTCACTATAAACTCATCATGATCAACTTTTTTCTTATATTCAATATATATTTATAGTAAGACGCTTGCTTTAATTATACAAATAATGATTTTCTTTTAATTTTGCTTTAACTCTACTAGGTACTTACGTTCGTTACTTTTAATTTTCTCTTTTCTAACTTCGCCATGTATAAGTAGTTAGCAATGTATACGTACTTAGCAGAGTTATTTTATAATTTATATTTAATGAAAAATGTAAGGAACTTCGTTCCTACCGGGTGTCCCACGACACCACACTTTTTTTTTCTTTTTTTTGTGTGTGTTTTTAGTTTCTCAAAATGAAGGAATTCATTAAAACTCATTGTAACTAGTTAAGTACATATTTTTCAGGAAACGTACTTGTCATCGGGGGAGGTCTAAGTGCAGCAGATGCCGTATTAGGAGCACGTTTCCGAAATCTCAATGTTATTCATGTTTTCCGAAGAAGACCTGTTCTAGTAGACAGAATACTTCCTGACAGTCTATATCCAGAATATGCAAAGGTAATTAATAGTAATATTGTAGTTGTAATGCTACGTGTACTCTGTAGTAATTGTACCTGTTTGATTAATAATTGGATCCTTATATGGTACTATGAAGAAAAATAACACTACTTCATTTCTTCTTTGGCAATGTTTCGGCTTTCCCAGCCATTTTCAAGCCTAAAAATAATCATTTCCTGATTGAATGACAGCTAATTTCAGACAATAGTACATCACGCGTTGAGTGTGGAAAGTAGTATTTTGCATGCGAGTGTGGAGTTTGCACCCAAGCGATAGCGATGGTAGTAAAACCACACAAGCAATGCAAAATGCCGTTTTTTGCATGAGTTGCGTACATAGATAGATTTTAATAATAAATATAGAAAAAAATACTAAACTTCCTGTATATAAGCTCGTATTTGTCTTTTGATAAAGATGACATCAATTTGTTAGTTGTATTTTGTGACGAATTATTCGGAATTATTTCGGAAGGCGTATTATTCTCCTGATATTCGTCATAATCACTTAAGCACTCATTGATTTTCACAAAAAAAACCTGATACAAACAGTTAGTTTTATTAAATAAACATAAAATTAGTTATGTTAAATGTAAACAAGCTTGCTAATCGTGTGTAGAGTTGAAGAATTCTTCTACTTTACGGCACTAGAGTGGTAAAGAAGAGGAATTCTTCAAAACTATGAGACTCACATGCGCAATTAATACAGGTGTGTAAAGAATCACTTTCTACGAATCTAAACAGAGATACAATGTTTATATTAAGTATCAATCGAAGATAAAGAATATTACCTCTATTGTCTAATTTAGCCCTCAATCTTATAGAGGTAATATTCTTTACGGTTAATAATCTCTGAAATTAGCTGCTCTTCAATCCATGTCATGCTTACAATTAATTATTATGTTTACGCTTGAAAATGGCTGCTAAAGCCGAAACGCTGCCAGTGTAGTTGTAAATTAGTGTTCTTCTTCATACTCTTTAAGGCTCTACCGCTCTTTGGGGTTAGAAAAATCATTAAAATGAAAATTTTATTGGTTCTAAGCAAGATATCAGAAATCTAATCACAGGCTTCATTCCTAATTTTAATTATGCACAATTTGAGCCCTATTTAAACTTCCTATGATAAATATTATAGGCGCCATTTCAATACGAGTTTTATCGTTGTATTGAAATGGCGCCTGTACTATTTATCATAGGAAGTTGAAATAGGGCTCAAATTGTGCAGAATTAAAATTAGGAATGAAGCCTGTACTTAGATTTTTGATATCTTGCTTAGAACCAGAATCATTTTAATTTTACTGTTTTTCCTAACCTCAAAGGGCGGTAGAGCCTTAAAGATCCAACTTATTAATCAAATTAATAACGTGGCTCTTAAAAAGCAATTAGTTTTTATAAGATGAATTAATAGTTTTGGAATATTAATCATAATTTTTTATTTTGCGATTAATAATAATGATTGATCAATTGATGACCTAGGTGAAGCAGATGATGTCATGTGAGAGTGCTGATGATTATCCAGGCTACCAACCGATGCCTGAGTG
Source organism: Gerris buenoi (assembly GCA_001010745.2). Classification (NCBI taxonomy): domain Eukaryota; kingdom Metazoa; phylum Arthropoda; class Insecta; order Hemiptera; family Gerridae; genus Gerris; species Gerris buenoi. The sequence goes on along the minus strand of KZ651681.1, from coordinate 44,590 downwards.
TCAAGTTACTGGTTTTCTTCCAGACGGCACCGTTACTATTCAGTGAGTACTCTAAAATAGTTCTTAAATAAAATAAATAGTAATTATTTTATATTTTTCTATAAATGCAAATTTCTCTTGAGTCGACTAAAAGAGAGTTTCTTTTACAATGCTGCAGGAACAAATCTGGGAAGGAAACACAAACCCAAGTGTCACTTGCATGTATCCTCATTGGATCTCGACCAAGCTTGTCTTTCATTCAGTCTTGTCTCGGGGTAAGAACAATATTAGACTTTGATGCACCTACAGTAGAGTCCCGCTAATCCGAAAATCCGCCTAATCCGAACAGGTTTTTGCACTAAATATGCGTCACCATCCAAAAGATTTCTTATTTCTATTTCTAGATTTCTATTTCTATAGATTTCTTTATTTCTTATCCAAAAGATTGTTTAATTGAAGAGCTTTTTCTTGGATTAGAGGGCCAGTGACAGGGATTCCTTTCAGTCTTTCTTGAGAAAACCACAGGAAAAGCGCTTCGTCTAATTTATCGTAAGATGAAACAGTCTTACTACGTTTTTCAATGGTCTTTTCACTTGAGGTAGCGCAAAACATCTCAACTTACTCTATTTTCCTTCAACTTACTTCTACTTTTTTTTCAATCAGAAGTTGTAGCTTTTCCTACCTGATCCGCGATTTTCGCTAATCCGAACTGGGTTTGGTCCCAATTAGTTCAGATTAGCGGGACTCTACTGTACTTCATTATTCAAAATTCATTAATTAATAAGCATTTTTATTTTTTATTTATTTTTTCCCCATTTGTAATATTTTTAGTCTGATCTTCGATTGTTATCTTCTTTTACAGCCGATAGCTGAAGAATTTGAGAATAAGAGCCATCTTCTGGTGGATGCGTGGACACATAGAGTCGAGAGACCCGGTGAACTTAAAGGTCTTTACGCTCTTGGACCTCTGGCCGGTGAGAATTTCGTCCGGTATTTAGTCGGCGGCGCAGTAGCGGTTGCTTCAGATATAATTCGGAAGGATAAGGCGTGAGAAAAGCTTAGTCCAGTAACCACATGCATCCTCTGCTAGTGGCTACATCTGGATCATTCCTTTCATCTTGGGCCGTCAGAAAATAAACAGAGCTAAGTACTGAAAAACTAAGTTTTGAAACAAGATCTTCGTACCATCAGCTTCGATAGTTTTCTTTGAACTAAAAAAAAAATAACTTCTTGTTCAAACGAAAGTTATCGTCACAACTGAAGAAGCTGTTCATTAGATCGTTTCTATTCATTCCGGTCTCGTACGAACCCAAGAAATAAAATAGAGCAAGTGTTCAAAATTCTAACGCAAAGCTTAAAGCAGATTCTACAATTAATAAATTATATGCTCAAGAAACTACTTAGATCAGAATTAATACTTTAAAAAAAAACTAACACAGAAATATTTAACATCAATCATCTTAAAATCAATTTTTTGAAGTGCCAAAGAATTTCTTTGAATCTTTGATAATATTGCATTTTATTTTGTAAAAAATGAAATATATATAAAAAAAATAATAGGGCTGATCACTTATAACTCAAAACATTTTTTTACATCTGATAAGTTAAGAATTAATAAATTATAATAGCAAAAAAAGGTTTTTATAAACCAAATTCATGATTAAAATTAAAAAAACAAAAAAACTTTGCAATGAGTGTGAAGGTGAAAATATAATATAGTGAGGTAAAGGGCACTAGGGGGGTATAGTGAGGTAAAGGGCACTAGGGGGGTATAGGGAGGTAAAGGGCACTATCTCCATTTTTTTACGAAATTGAAGTTTTAACAGTTTCCTATTTATCTTTTCCCCCTTTTTTAGAGGTACAAGGCACTATGTCCTAAAACTAAAACTCACGGATTTAGCCAGTTGGAAAAAGCACTATGAACCAACACGCTGGGGAGGTTAAGAGCACGGTAAAGAGCACTATTTGGACATGTAGTTGTTTATCTCCAGTGAATTAAGAATAAGTTAGCACTATGTCCAGATAGTGCCCTGGGTATAGTCCACTTGGTAGAGTGAGAGAGCTACTTGTCTTATGAGTATGGCCTTACATACATATACGCCATGCATCATTAAAAAATCATTAAAATAGCTCTCCTGAAAAATCTACAATTTGGCACTTAGTGCCTTTTACCTCCCATACACAGATATAAATAATTATTGTATAATCTTTCACACAAATAAAACAACTACCATTCAATTAAATAATGAAGAGTCGCTACTTAAGTGGCACTTCAAGCACTAAAAGTAATAGAATCCATACAAAACAAGTATTTTCCTTGTATGGATCGAGCTCTCTAACGTAAGATAAAAATATTTTTATTTATATCATTCCTTTTCATTATTTAAGTACCTGGTTTACTTTAAAAGAGTTTAATTTCAAAATTTTAAAAAAAAATTATGATTCTTCTTTAGATTGTTACTCCCCTATGTTTTTTTTAGAATATAAAATGGATATCATTATTTAAACATTTCTTTGTCTAAATAACTATTAAGGCAAAGGGATTTTTAGTCCAATTTACTTTGGGATACCGGAATATCATACTTCTGTTATGTTTTATAAGGGGAGTAACTATCTAAAGAAGAGCATTTCGTACACCTTCTTTAGATTGTTACTACCTTTTGTTTTTTTTTTATGAGGAGAGTAACAGTCTAAAGAAGTACCTTTTTTATATAACGATATTTTCAATAATAAGTTGGTTTTTTTTTATAATTGCATAAATAATTAAGTACTATTAAAATATAAATAACGAATTGAGAATAAATGTTTGTTCCCTCTAGTTTCAAGATAGACTATTAACTCGTTTGACTTTTACTAAAAAATAATTCAAAGTTACCAAGTTATAAATTTAAAAAAAAAAAAATTGTTTTATAATTCTCATCTAAGTAAATTATATATATAAGAAACATTGTTTTTGGTAGAAAATCTTTCAAATGTGGCCTTATTCGCACTTTTCCCAAATTTTTGTTTCCTCGTTCATTTTGTTGTTGGTATTATTTGTTTGCTAAATGTTCCTTTGTTTCTGTACTATTCATCCAACCTTCTATGATTTATAAATCATCAATAAGAATTACAAAATAAATGAGAAATAATAAATAAATTATACAAAAATATTCAAGCATCTTACAACCGAGGAGATAGCGTGCAAAAAAGTGTCTGAATAACATCAAGCTAGAATTTTGTGTATAAGTAAATGTTTTGGTGCCTTTTAACCATTTGACTGAGGAGGTATCACCAGGTGATATCTAGCATTTTCAACTGAGTGGCGGGAGGTATCACTTGGTGATACTGCATGGATTGGAAAGGCGTGCGTTATTCGAGAGAGGGGATAATGGAACATCTTCAAACGGGTTCTTTAGTTGTGTGGCCGCCTCAGAGATAGACCCAACATTATTTCACTCGTTTACTCTTGCTATGCTGGTTTGTAGACCTCTTTTTTTGCAGACCCGCAACACTTCAGCTCCTGGATAGACCTTAAAGGAAATGTCCCGCAGTCAAAGGGTTAAGAATGTGTGGACGGCTAGGTTTGTCTGTGGGACATAGCTTGGAAATTGGCATTTAGAAAAATCCAAATGGTGGAGAGCAGCCTTGTCCTGCCCATTTTGATAGACAATATGATTTTTCATGATCCTGATTACTAAAATTAGTTAGTGGACCAAAAATCAAGTTGATGTTTGCTTGCCACTTCACAAGTGACCACTTTGATTAGGGTTAATATTTCAATAAATAATCTATCATTCAAATTACAATTATCAATAACTACGGGAGACATACAGAGAAAAATAGACCCCCATGGGACTCGAACCACGGGACCTCTGTTTACCGTACAGGTGCTCTTACCAACTGAGCTATACGGGAGAATGATTTTTCCCTGTCGTCGCTGATACATATTCCCCGAATCCAAGCTTTTAATCTTATTCTACGAATCTAGAGAGCCAAATATTCACGGCAACAGAACTAGACCGAGAATTAACGCTTATAATTGTAAAGTACTCAATTAGTACCTGTACCTAGTACATCTATTAGAAATT
>KZ651680.1:418133-445541 GCA_001010745.2 Gerris buenoi | reverse complement strand
CTGTATTCTTCACCTTAGTTGTTTCTATGTGCAAAATTTGGGGAAGATTGAATGACGGGAAGTGGTTCAAAATTGGGGTAATAGGTGTGCGATGAAACTTACAAAGCAAAGTAATATAAGACCAGTAAAAAATTGGGGTAATAGGTGTGCGATGAAACTTACAAAGCAAAGTAATATAAGACCAGTAAAAAAGAGGGAAAATTTAAATAAATTTGACAATAATAGTTTGTTAAAACATAAAATCATTAATGTGTACAAAATAAGACGCAATGCAGCTATGTGCCACACTAATTGGCAGACTGCAAACCACAAGTTATATTTTGTAATTATCCACTTTTTTTCTGGGATTTACCATTTTCTCTGATTTTTTTCAATTTCTAGAGAATACTTAATTAACATCGACGCAAGAGTGGTAGTGCTAAATTATTAGGGTGGGGCGGAATTAATTCTCTTTGTTTTAGAAGGGCCCAAGAAAATTTGGCAAACTTAACTCTCCTTATAATGGAAAGATAAAAGAACGACAAAAGTATAAAAGTATCGGGCCCAAAACTTTTTAATTGTTATATCTAAGAGAAAAATGGAGTATCGCTAAAGTTTTCTTTGAACTAAATGCTAGTCGAGTACTAATAAGAATTTAGTCTCAGTTTTCCTATCAGTATTAAATTCATAAGTGTGAGTAAATAACTTTAAGTGCCAATTTACTTAAAGTTATTTACTCATTTTTAAGTTTTGGTTTAAATCTTTATTATTTTAGTGCAAATTAGCTTATTTAGAATAATTTTTTATTTGTGCTTATTGATATATCCTGATATTTGACATAATTGTTTTCTAATTATATAATTAACTAGCTGGATACCCGTGCTTCGCTACGGAGTATTATTTTAAATTAATGAGTTTATAAAGTACCAGCAAGAAACACTTAAATTAATTTACTACTTGAGAATATCTAGATTCTACCCCTCCTACTTATTTCTATACCCCTTCCTCTTTCATAAGATAATTTGCAAATATCCCAAATTTACCCCCTGAAGATTTGTATACATACTCCCACTTTACCCCCCTCCTAAATGAAAATATGACAAACTGTACATAACAAATATTACTGTCATCTTAAAGAGCTTTTCAACGATACGCATTATGAAGGGTATTCAATACTTCGCCCCGTATTTATTTCTTGTACCCCGTACCCCTGTGTACCAAATTTAAATTTCGAAAATTCATTTAGACCTTGATTTTCCCCTTGCTTTGAAGGTCAAGTGTGTAAATTTTCATCGAGATCAGACAAAATCTGTAAATTTATAGAGCATATTCACATTTGTTGACTTTTTATATTGACATTTATATACACATGGCTGCCATCTTAAATCGAAATGCCCGATTGGTTAACCATTTATCAAAAGTTACTTAACTCATAAAAGGAAGCTAAATTCAAAATTTGAAGGTTCTTGTGCAATTGGTTCCGTAGATATCGTCTTGTCGAATTTTGTATATAATTGGCCGCCATCTTGAATCGAGATGGAGGATTTTAAAAAGATTTCTTAGCGAGCACCTAGGAGGTAAGAGGAACACACCTACAAAATTTCATAGTCATAGGTCCAGTGGTTGTAAAGATATCGTGATATGTCAGTCAGTCAGTGAGTGGTATTTGGATTTTATATATATAGATTAATTCTATTAATTATAAAATGATTTCTTTAAGATCTAAATCAGAAAATTAAATTGAGTTGAAGGTACTATGATTTGATGGTTCGTTTAAAATATATCAGTAATCGCTTTTAGAGATGGATGAGAGTACCGGGAAACCGGGAAATTTCCCGATGCGCCGCCAAGCCGATTATAAATAAGAAAAAGTTATTAGTTTTGTCTAATTTTTAATTAATTACTTAAATTTTGACCATTATGCTTTTATATTAGTGCGGCGCCGTGATACAATATCACAATTTTCACTTCTTAATACTTGCAAGATAAAATGAAATTTTTATTTACTACGTTTTTAAATTTTTTATCATAAATTTTAAACCTGTCAAAATAAAGATCGTAAATATGGGACATATCAAAACAAATAAAATAACTTTTTTCCGAACTAACTTTCCATACAGCACAATTAGCTGAAAGATGGCTAAAAGTATTAAAATAATGCATTATCATCGTCTTCTAAGCTATTCTAAAAGTTTCAAATGTCTAGCTACTCGGGAAGTTAGTTACAAATCAATTGCAAGATTTGTACTGGACAAACAAACAAAAAAGAAAGCAAGCTAATAAAAAAGTAGTAAAAATAGTGCAAATGAAGTTTCAGACTGCAATAGATTGATCATAAAGCCAAAATGTATCAAGTGACTTTTTAGGGTTTCTTAGATCCTTCTCGGAACCTTTATGCCGAGGGTGATGTGTCTGTCCGTCCGTTTTTTCATAGGTTCATATCTTCCGAACCGTTTAAGCTAAAAAGTTGAAATTTAAAATACTAGAGTAACTTTTTGATCCACACATAGAAAAAAAAATTGAGAAGATAAAAATTTAATTTTGCATTCCTTAATGGTTTTATTAGTTTAAATATTTCCCTAATAAAAAAATACACTCAAACACCCTATAACGGCTAGTCCCAAATTTTGAAATATTTCATGCAAATTCATTATTATAGGGTGATAAAAAAAAAAAAAATTAATTTATCTTGTTTTCATTACCTGTCCATCATTACCGATAAAAATCATTGTGACCCTTCGGGGGATTGAACAAGGGACCCTTTTTTGTTTGATTTTTGGCGCCTCTCGTCTCAATTTGTTTATTTTCGTAATTTGGTTATTAGCAGGATGGGGTAATAAAAAATGATATTTTAAAATAAAATAACGAATTTGCTTAATAATTTACGAAACCCTAAAGTGTAGTACTCCCCTGTGTAGTACTCCCCTGTGTAGTACTCCCCTGTGTAGTACTCCCCTGTGACTTCTTTGGACATTTTTGGTCTCGTGTCTGTCTTTCTGTCGGTCTGTGTCCGCGAATTCTGAAACGTGTGACAATAATGTGAACGATAATTGAGTAATTGTTGACCGATTTTGATGAAATTTGGTAGACATGTTCATTTTACCAATGCCCTGGACGAGTTCGTTGGACGACAGTATCCGTCCAAGCGTCCAAGCAACGCTTGTATAAACGTGAACTTCAAAATTATAATTGAAATTTTAGGTTGGGAAAAAACCAAACTTCATCTATTCAATGAGACAAACATTTTTTTCAAATACAATTTTTTAGTAAAACGTACAGCGACACAGCTATGAAGTGATCAAGATAGCTAAAACTATTAATAGTTTTTACACAATAAACACTATAACAATAAAGTAGTATAACAATAATGTTAATGTTATTATAACAATAAAACACATGATAGGATGCGAGGAAGCTATGTGCCACACTGCAGTCTATTTTGCATTGTAAATAAAATATTATCAAAAAATTGTGAAATTTGGACCATAATTTCTCTAAAATTAAGGTTTGTAGTTATATTATCGGTAAAAATAGAAATGTTAAACAAAAAATAAGATGTTGGACTTTCAATATGACGCCGGTTAGCATGTTTTTACTACCCCCACTCCATCTGCTCCTGCCATTACCCCTCGGAAGGTTTAATTTCTCAACTGATTATTTAGAAAGGCGTGATTTTATATGCTGGGTAAAGTTGCCTTACCTCAGGGGAAATAAACTTCTCCCCGACTGAAGAGAAGGAATTACGTAATTGCTTATATGTCTCGATAGTTTATGACGCCACGAGTTTCACGCTTTAATTAAAATGATTGCTTTAACATCTTGACAAAATTACTAACTTTTTTACAAAATTACTAACTTTTTTTTTAACAAGTTGGGAACTTTTAACAGTTTTATTATTTTTTTTTTTTTAATTTTGACATTTTAACGCAACTTTTTTTTTTGTGTTAGTGTCATTATCTATTACAGGGGTTCTTACTAGCATTATAATAAAGCCAAATTTCAGAATTAGAAAATTTCCAAGGGCCCCTGGTATCTTTTAAATGCTTTTAACGTTAATAATACGTACCAAAAAAAAAAAAAGATCAATCAATCCTCAATAGTATGTTGTACATGCTTTTAACGTTAATAATATGTACCAAAAAAATGATCAATCAATCTTCAATAGTATGTTGTACATGCTTTTAACGTTAATAATATGTACCAAAATAATGATCAATCAATCTTCAATAGTATGTTGTACATGCTTTAAACGTTAATAATATGGACCAAAAAAATAATGATCAATCAATCTTCAATAGTATGTTGTACATGCTTTAAACGTTAATAATATGGACCACAAAAATAATGATCAATCAATCTTCAATAGTATGTTGTACATGCTTTAAACGTTAATAATATGGACCAAAAAAATAATGATCAATCAATCTTCAATAGTATGTTGTACATGCTTTAAACGTTAATAATATGGACCACAAAAATAATGATCAATCAATCTTCAATAGTATGTTGTACATGCTTTAAACGTTAATAATATGGACCAAAAAAATAATGATCAATCAATCTTCAATAGTATGTTGTACATGCTTTAAACGTTAATAATATGGACCACAAAAATAATGATCAATCAATCTTCAATAGTATGTTGTACATGCTTTAAACGTTAATAATATGGACCAAAAAAATAATGATCAATCAATCTTCAATAGTATGTTGTACATGCTTTAAACGTTAATAATATGGACCAAAAAAATAATGATCAATCAATCTTCAATAGTATGTTGTACATGCTTTAAACGTTAATAATATGGACCAAAAAAATAATGATCAATCAATCTTCAATAGTATGTTGTACATGCTTTAAACGTTAATAATATGGACCAAAAAAATAATGATCAATCAATCTTCAATAGTATGTTGTACATGCTTTAAACGTTAATAATATGGACCAAAAAAATAATGATCAATCAATCTTCAATAGTATGTTGTACATGCTTTAAACGTTAATAATATGGACCAAAAAAATAATGATCAATCAATCTTCAATAGTATGTTGTACATGCTTTAAACGTTAATAATATGGACCAAAAAAATAATGATCAATCAATCTTCAATAGTATGTTGTACATGCTTTAAACGTTAATAATATGGACCAAAAAAATAATGATCAATCAATCTTCAATAGTATGTTGTACATGCTTTAAACGTTAATAATATGGACCAAAAAAATAATGATCAATCAATCTTCAATAGTATGTTGTACATGCTTTAAACGTTAATAATATGGACCAAAAAAATAATGATCAATCAATCTTCAATAGTATGTTGTACATGCTTTAAACGTTAATAATATGGACCAAAAAAATAATGATCAATCAATCTTCAATAGTATGTTGTACATGCTTTAAACGTTAATAATATGGACCAAAAAAATAATGATCAATCAATCTTCAATAGTATGTTGTACATGCTTTAAACGTTAATAATATGGACCAAAAAAATAATGATCAATCAATCTTCAATAGTATGTTGTACATGCTTTAAACGTTAATAATATGGACCAAAAAAATAATGATCAATCAATCTTCAATAGTATGTTGTACATGCTTTTAACGTTAATAATATGGACCAAAAAAATAATGATCAATCAATCTTCAATAGTATGTTGTACATGCTTTTAACGTTAATAATATGTACCAAAATAATGATCAATCAATCTTCAATAGTATGTTGTACATGCTTTAAACGTTAATAATATGGACCAAAAAAATAATGATCAATCAATCTTCAATAGTATGTTGTACATGCTTTAAACGTTAATAATATGGACCAAAAAAATAATGATCAATCAATCTTCAATAGTATGTTGTACATGCTTTTATAGTTAATAATATGGACCAAAAAAAAAGATCAATGAAGCTTCAATACTATGTGTAGGTTAAAGCAAATATGTAGATTTGTATGATTATTAATATGATACGTGTAATGCTGGTTTGCTTTTGGCTTTATTTGAAACTAAGTTTAAGTTCTGTGTCTTGTTAAAAGTGTAAGACAAGAAGTTCTTCTTTTAAATCCAAAAACACAAAGCTCTGCTACTTTCGCAGTTGATTTTGACCAATTTATTTTCAATATGACGGAATTAATTCTTGTATTTTCTAATCACAATGGTGCAAAACGCATGCGATTACAGAGTATATAACTGCGGAGTAGCATTATTTGTGCTGTATGGAGTGGCCGACCAAATATCGCAGCTTTATGCAAATGGCTTTCTACTACCGGTTTTAGGTTTTTCATTCCGTAAATAATTATTTTTTTCTTGCATCGTGAGACAGCGGGCCGAAATATCGTGAGTCTTATATACTGTTGAGGGTCGCACAACATTATTCTGAGAGCCGTAAGCGGCCAGCGGGCCGTGTAGTTAGGGTCACTGATATATTAGCTTTAGTAATACTAATTTAGTAAGGAGTTCTCGTAATTTAGCAGTAATAATATTTGTTGTTTTTTCCATCTTTTTGACATTTTTATGTTTAGGCTGAGCTACATAACTCGAAAAGCGTTACTAAAAAACGTTACCCGGTGTGTTAAGGAGTTAGAAAGATATAGGAGGTGTGCACAGTCTGTCTCCAGCTGTAGGACCTCCCTCTACCGCGCTTCCTAGGGCCGAAGAAAGTCGAAATGATTAATACGTTATCAGGGAGTTAGGAAAGTATAGGATTGATTGAAGTCAAATGTTTTCTTTAATGTCACATGCTATCTTTGATAAATATAATGATTGTTGAAATTGAAAAAACTGATTCTCTACTACGAACGGTTGGCTCGCCAAAATTGAGCGACAGAAGGACACGGTACCTGAAACTACTCGTCCGATTTTAATTAAATATGGACGGTTGATCATAATTAGCCCATTGTTGGTCAGTTGATCCCATATAAGATAAACCTTCTGCGCCTATCTTTCTCTTCCAAATGCGATCATCAACATCAATATAAATTAGAAATAGACACTGAAATAGTGTCACTGAAATATCAATTACAAATAGAAAATTCTAAAGTAAAATGTCAATTAGAAATATCAATTAGAAATAAAAAATCCTAAAGTGAAATATCAATTAGAATAAATATCAAGTGCAAATAGAAAATTCTAAAGTGAAATATCAATTACAATAACTATCAAGTACAAATAGAAAATTATGAAGTGACATATCAATTAGAATAAATATCAAGTACAAATAGAAAATTCTAAAGTGAAATATCAATTAGAAATAGAAACTTCTAAAGTGAAATATCAATCAGAATAAATATCAAGTAGAAATAGAATATTCTAAAGTAAAATGATGAATATCAATCAAAAATAGAAACTTCTAAAGTGAAATATCAATTAGTAATAGAAAATTTCAAAGATATAAATATCAATTATAAATAGAAAATTCTAAAGTGTAATATCAATTAGAATAAATATCAAGTACAAATAGAAAATTCTAAAGTGAAATATCAATTAGAAATATAAAAGTTCAAAGTGAAATAATTTTAAAATGTGATCTTGGTATCATATTAGATTCAAGACTTAAGTTCGATTTGTATATAAACTCAATAGTTGCTAAAGCTTCTCAGCGTCTTGGCCTTATCCGTAAAATCAGTCACCATCTTTCACTTGAATGTTGAGGATTAATTTAAAAACGTTGCATTCTACGTTTCAGCTAATTTATACTTGCTTGTTTATTTTTAAGTCAAAAGAAGTATTATTTCTTCTCTAAGATAAGTCTTAATACAGAAGTTATGAGATGTAGTGTCTGTAGGAGCAAAGAGAGATATAAGCTTGGTTCTATAATCACGCAGCGCTGTGTTAGTTTTGAAAACTTCTATGTATCAGACTAAGTACGCAAGATTTTCTTTAGTAACTATTCATGAGTCTCATTGGCTGAGTAATTTCTAAGGACTGCATCTTAAACTATACAAGTCTCGACTTTTTCTTTTTTTTTCATGCATTCATCTCAAGAAATATGTTTTACCAACTATGCGCTCTCAGGAGAAATTTTCTCTCAAAGTAAACGTTTCTTCCTCTAGTAATACAAACATTTTACGTTTAAATGTATAATAATAATAATATATTTATTTGTATACAAAGTTTTAAGTAACTTTATACAAAGTGGTTACATGAACAAAATATTACATATATATAATATAGCTCACATCGGCTTTTTTTTTTTTTTTTTTTTTTTTTTTTTTTTTTTTTTTTTTTTTTTTTTTTTTTTTTTTTTTTTTTTNAAAGAGATGCCCCTATAATTATTTAAATCGCTCTTGTCCCCCTTTTTTAGCAGTAATATAGTTATGATTTCAGACCAGTCGTCCGGGGTCTCTTCTGATTCTAAAATTTTATTAAAATAGCTGGTTACAAAGCGGACCCGTTCCCCAGGTAAGTGTTTATAAAAGTCGTTATTAATTAGGTCTGAACCCGGGGTCGAGCCACACTTCATGTTCCTAATAGCTTCTAGTAATTCAGTTTCAGTTATTTCTTTGTCTAGGTCAAGGTCAGGGAGATTGCCCAAGGTAATATAACTGTTTGTTTGTTTTGGTTCGGTATATAAATCTCTATAAAAGTTTTCACAGTCTGTAATCGTTATCCCGTCCGTTATGTTATTGTTTTTGTTTTTAAATCTATTTATCGCATTCCAGAACTGCTTACTATTTTTTGTATTTGACAGTTTATTTACTATGTCTAATCTATGACTCGATTTCTTTTTCTTAATTAATTGTCTATAAATCTTTAATTTAAATGCTAACTGTGTTTTAAATGGTTCCCTAAAGTGTTCCTTTTTACATTTTCGAGCTGCTCTCCGAGCTTCTTTTTTAGCAGTATCACACTCCTTGTCGTACCACGGTTTGTTTCGATTTTTTACTATTTTATTTGTATGATTAATCCTATACTGGATTTTTTGTTTCATGTCCAACGACTCCGCGGCATTTTTTATAGTATCCACAAGGAAGCTATTAATACTATTAACAGATAAACAGGAAATGTCTGCTGTATGATTAACAAAACTACCGGCCAATCGCTGTTTAAAGAGAGAAGACTTTTCTTCGTTCCATCTGAATGTGTCCCTCTCCTTTATACAGAAATTTTTTGTTGGTCTTAGGTTAAAATTTAAGTAAGAAGAAATGGTAATCGAGAGCGGAAAATAATTGGAGCCATAGGAGAAATCTTGTACTTTAAAATCAACGTTTAAATGTATAAGAAACTACCTAAGAATATGCTAAACTAGCAAAGAATACATATTTAGTTCAAGAAATAGTAATCTTCCAAGTTGCAATCATAATGTAGTGGGTGTAACTCTAAGAGCTTTTATTTTTTTGTGAATTTCCCTTCACAACTTTCTTTAAAGAAGAAAGATTATTGGTATTATTAAAAAAAAATATATTTCGTAAAATATGTTAATACATTATGCAGAATTATAAGGTTAGACTAGAAAAAATTACAAGATAAAAACAACTTTATAGGTTTGTTCCAACCACACTTCAAACTAGTTTAAAACTGTCCGACGCATGCGCATCGAACTAAAATTGAACTCCTGCTGCTAATGCGCATGCGTCGGACAGTTTCAAACTTGTTTGAAGTGAGGTAGGAACAAACCTTTTATATAATACATTTTTAAATTTTCTGTAATAAATCATACATTTGAAACCCTTTAAAATGAAGATCGTAAACATGGCTCAAGTCAAATCAAATAAAATAACTTGCGGATTTTTTTCCGAACTAACTTAACATGCAGCTAAATTTGCTGAAAACGAATTAAATTCTGCTGAAAGATGGCTAAAAGTATTAAAATAATGTATTATCATCGTCTTCTGAGCTATTCTAAAAGTTTTAAATGTCTAGCTGCTCGGGAAGTTAGTTAAAAATCTATTGCAAGAGCTGTACTGGACAAACAAACAAACAAGAAAGCAGCGATCATACAATCCTTAAACGGAAGGATCTCCAACTCGCCTCTTCATCTACCTGTATTAGACTACTACCGTTGGTCGAGCTATTTGGCGGTTAAAATTGTAACTAAATTTTTTACATCGCTCAAAAGATTTTGAGCTTCTTAATTCAAAGAAATAAATGAATAAATTAATTTGTCAGTTTGCTAGATTCGAACCCAAGATCTCTTGCACTCGACGCAATCGTGCAACTCTCACAGCCACCGAGGCTCGTGTTTTTTTTTGTTTATTTACAAAATGTACAAATGTCTGAAAACCAGTATTTGTTTATATTTTAGAATTCGAGGAATGTCAAAAGATCATAAGTAGTTTACAATTTTAACCACCAAACAGCTCGACCAGCGCTAGTGGTCTAAAACCTCAAGAATACTGGAGTTGGATACTCCTGAAAGAAAGCAAGCAAATAAAATCGTAGTAATTAATAAATTCCTAGATCTATAAAAGGTCGAATCCCTGTTTAAATTTGCGTAAAAGATTTCACACATCATATGTAATAATTATTAAAAATACCACCATTAAAAAGGAGACGAAAATAAAAATCAGAAAATTCTTGAAACATTTTAAACTATTCTCAANACTTAAAAAGCAAAGAAATATGACTCCATTTTGTTTTTTTATTATTATTATTTTGGTTTCTGTATTCTTCACCTTAGTTGTTTCATCTTCATATTTTGTTTTTTTATTATATTATTTTTTTTTATTATTATTATTTTATTTTTCAGTTTTATTGTTACTGCATTCAATAGCTTGTCCATCTCTTGTTCTAATACTATCTAATATGCAATATCCTAGCAAGGAAATATGAAATTTTAAATTTATTCCATATATTAACTCGCCTATAACTTGGTTTAGTACGTACGTTTTAAGTACGCTGTTTCATAGGGAGAAATCGTTATGTTTTACTACTGTTCCCCCATCAGCCTGGCATAATACGGTTAAGCCAATGCTGTATTATTTCATTTTGTCCATTAGGTCCCATATTGACCATCTCTTTCTCAATAATAAGCTGGGTATGACAATGATAAATAGATATTTACGCACCTAGGGAGTAAAGTATAAAATAAGTGATTGTACCCTAAGTGATGAAGTTGGTTCCCGAGGGAATTAATCATCGCTTATGATGATCGTGTATCGGATACAATTAAGTTTTACTCCCGAGTTACGTACAAGATTTTATCTACAGAAGGGAGAAAACAATAATTGAATATGATTCTAATTTTAAAGTGTTTTATTAAACAAAAAGTAAATATTTTTATATGTATTTTAAACAAAATAATTTGATTATAAAAAGAAATTCTTCTCAGCAAACCCTTTCATTTGATACCCATATCACATGCGCATTTAAAAAATAACTAGTTCGTCATCTTGAACTGTCCGCCATATTGGATTTAGAATGACTTTACATTGCTAATCATGCATTGTCATCCAAACTAAACATGTATGCAACATTTTAATTCAATCGGTTGAGGATAACTGCTTTAAAATTCAGTTGCAAGATTTGACCCAAACATACATACATACATGCATACATACATACATACATACATGCATACATTCATACATGCATACATACATACATGCATACATACATACATACATGCATACATACATACATGCATACATACATACATGCATACATACATACATGCATACATACATACATACATGCATACATACATACATGCATACATGCATACATACATACATGCATACATACATACATACAAACATTGCAAGTTAAATAAAAGCTTGTAAAATCAAGTTAGATATAATATTAACAATGCACATAAGTTTAACTGCGTTAAAATTAAATTATAGATAGTAATTAATTGCATTTCAATACTAAAATTAGATGGGAGAATCAGCTGGAAGCTGAGCGGTGTTTTTGAATAGTACCTATTTATAACTGGTGTATTTACATGTAGATTAGTTTATCGTTTATCTACGTTTAGAAATTATTTCACTTTTAACTTGTTTGTTTGTTTTACTGATGAATCACCTTGACAACCGTTGTGGAGGTTACATGACATTATGCGATGATGATAGATTAAGACATTAAATAAATGTATATTTAGTGTATTTAACACCAATCTTACTTATACTTTATCTAGTAGAGGCAACACTGGAGGGAATCATGAGAGTTAATGATTCCTTTATTTTCCATTACTCTCTGTTCAACCTGACAGAGTCGAATGAGTAATTTTCCTCCCTGTAAACTAGGGGAAAGTTCTTTTTTCCCCCATCTAGAGATAATCATAGTTTTATTTTTATTCCTTTTCAACAACTTGCCCATTTTATTGGCTAGGAGATTCTTATAGATATTTTATTATACTACTTGTCCTTCTCTTATCTCTTGGCTTTATAACATCGTATAGCTCAATTTTCGATTTTGGAACCACACGTGTTATCATTGCTCTGAAAACAAGTATTTTTATTTGTTATCACATAAAGAGTACATTATTACGCATCTAGTGCGGAAAGTACCTAGTATTTTACATGCGAGTGTGGAGTTTGCACCTGAGCGAGAGCGAGGGTAGTAAAACCACACGAGCAAAGCAAAATGCAGTTTTCGCACGAGTTGCGTACTGAACTTTATCTACGATTGTTGGATATTAATAATATATACAGAAAGAAAAAATTAATAAACTTCCTGTAAGTTCGTATTTCTCTTTTGATAAAGATGACATTAATTCATTAAGTTGTATTTTGTGCCTAATTAATTATTTTGAAAGGCGTATAATTCTCCTCATTTTCGTCATAATGACATAAATCAATAATTGTTTTTCACTAAAAAAAAACTCGACATAAACAGTTACTTTAATTAAACAAACAGCAAATTAGTTTTGTTAAATGTAAAAAACTTGCTAATCGTGCGTTAAGGTGAAGAATTCTTCTTTTTTTACCGCACTAGGGCGGAAAAAAGAGGAATTATGAAACGCACATGCGCAATGAATAAAAGTACGTTAAGAATCACTTTCATTGCATCTAAAAATAGAGATGCAATGTTTATATTTCGTATCTACCGTAGATAAACATCTTTTTAATCTTTTTGCTCTATTATTACCTAGGAAGTAGCGTTTCTTACACAGACCACTTATATATAGAACCCCCCCCCCTCTGGGGTTTCTACTTTAAAAGGGGGGAGGGTTTTCACTGTTACTTTGCAATCCAATTATAGTGATAAGATTATTAGCCCTTCTTTAAGCAAGAAAAGCGGTTTGTATTATTAATAAGCCTCTGGCTTATTCCTATTTTGAATTAGAAACTCAGCATTTTAGTATAATTAGTAAGCTTTTAGTCTGACTGAAGACAAAGCGAACTAACAAGCGAATATCCTTTAACTCGAATCATTTAGCAACTAAATTATAAATCTTACTATATCACTGTTTGCTAATTAAAAACCTATTAAATTTTCCACACTATGATCAAAGGTAATTTTAACAAAAACCTTTTTGGGATAATTTTACCTGAATTATTAATCGTACATTACGTTAACTAACACATAAATAATTATTTTCAAAGGGAATACATAGAGTAAATGTTACACAATTGTGCAATGAATTAGTATGCAAATCCTTTCTTGATTATAATTGTGGTCTATAGAAGTAATATGGAGTCATGGTCCTACAAATTATAGAAACGTTAATAATTAATAAATTATTAGATTAAAATAAATCTAATAATAACCTAATTATTAGATTATATATGATTTTTGAAAACTATAATCTAATTTATGTCGAAGTAGGCTACTACAGGATAATTGCATCCTGTTTAGATTATTTTTAACTTCATTATTTCTATCAGTATGGACTATATCGATTTACTCTTTCTAAAGAAATTCGAATAATTATTGTTCATACTACTAGTCCAGTAAATGAAGCTCAAAAAATGACAAAACCTCGCGATTGTTTCGTCCTGCATCGATTTGCATAAAAAATTAGGAATTAGGCTCATCTTACCTTCTTCTTCAAAATCTATATGATGCCGATGGGTGCTGCTTATTTTTTAGTGTATTTATTTAGTTGAACATAATTCTTCCTAGTTTGAATCATTGATACATTTGGATAATATGTTATTGGATCTTTGAAGGTGAGTAAAATTAGCAAGTAGTTAATTTGAAATTTAGGTTTTATTACACCCATTACGGGCATCATCAAACCTGTATATGATATGCGTGTGATATATGAGTGCATAAAATGTTACATTTTTTTTCTTAAACAATTTGAAGTGCATATAATATGTAATAAAAAAGTAAAAATAAAAATCACATGATCATCTGATCATATGAGTCATACTGTGTGACTGACAGACAGACACGAAACCAAAAATATTCCCCTGATATCTGCAACAGATTTCTGTCATGGAATTTTTGAAATTGGAAACCTTAAAATTTGTCGTTCTTCAAAACATAGCTTTCGTTGCCTTTGCTAAGCAAACCCCTAATTATCCACTTCATAAATATATATCTATCTATATTATTAAAAAAAGTTTTGTAAACAAACGAGTTCAGTGAGAGTGACATACTTCACTGAGTGTAGAGTGCGTTAGGAGATACCCCCTAGAAGAGGAATGAGTCCGGGGGAGAAAAGGGGGTCTTGAGAGTGACATAATACTAACTGTGTAGACAAAGTGAGGGAGATATATATTCGTCCGAGAAGAGGAAAGCCTGTAAGGCAGAACTTGAGATTAGGTATATTAGATTGTCAGCGAGAAAAGGAAAGTAGATAGTAGTTGCACCTTCCCCTACTACCTTAGCCACAATACTACTTCCCATCTCATAATCCATAACTATGCTACGTCCCTTCTAACGGAGCCCCCTATATAGAAAATTAATTCATTGATTAACCCTCTGTGATTGATTAATTATTGAGGATGAAAATGAATGAGGACCAAAATAGTGTCCTTCAGTCATCCTCAATCAAGGAGTGATCCCACGATCCTCTTCTTTAATATGATATTTATAGGCTTACATCTTGTCTTGCGATTGGGGCTCGCACTAAAACCAAACTTACGGACACTAACTGACGGTGTTTCTTTGCGATCTTTGGTCAATATAAAATGTTATAATTATGTTTAAGTATAATAAACATAGAAAACGAGCAGAGTATTAGCCTCTGCGCATGTCCAGTCTGAGATGCGCATGCGTACTTTATACTAGGCATGCGCAGATAACAATACTACTCTGTTCGGATTCTGCAATCTGGACGAGGCTTTTGATCCTTAAACCTATTTGGACGTGTGGAATTGAACTCATGAGGTATGGGGTCGGGGTAGTATCATCTCTCAAATTCTCAACTACTCCAATCTCTTCAGTCAAAGATCCTTTGAAAATCACCTTCCCCATTATAAGATTCTAACCTCACAATTCACCATGACCCTTAAATTCCTTTTGTACATGACCATGACCACTTGACCACGCTTCTTTTTACTACATAAAATTCCATACCCTAAATCACTGTGCCAATTCTTTAGTCCTTATGCACCACTCCTTATTTCTGGCCAACCATCCTTTCGGCTGAAGAATTGTTTGCCTCGAGACCTACTTTAATTCACGCACTCAACCGATGTACTAAATTAATTTAATGATAAGAGCCCTACCACTGGGTTGCCTCTCTTATCAAGATAATCAATGTGATTTAATCAAAATTGTTATTACTTAAAATTGTTAATCAAAATTGTTATTACTTCTAGTAAAATTTTTTTGCAAATAATAATATATATACGTATATTTAAAATTAAATAATTGCAAGATAAAAAGAGCTTTTTATAAACTACGTTTTTTTTTAAATTTTCTGCCATAAATCATCAATTTTAAACCCGTCAAAATTAACTTCGTAAACATGGGTCATGTCAAAACCAATAAAATTACTTGCGAATTTTTTCCGAACTAACTTTCCATACAGCAAAATTTACTGAAAACAAATTAAATTCTGCTGAAATATGGCTAAATGTATTAACAAAATGCATTGTCATCGTCTTCTGAGCTATTCTAAAAGTTTCAAATGTCTAGCTACTCGGGAAGTTAATTAAAAATCTATTGCAAGATATGTACTGGACAAACAAACAAGAAAGCAAGCTAATAAAAACGTAGTAAAAATCGGTCAGAGCTAACTCAGGCAAAATCCCTCATATGAGAGTACATAATTAGTTGGTCCTGTGTTTCCCAGTTTTTAGTCGGTTCAAGTTTTCTTCATTAAATTTTAATCATTCAAAATTTTTCCAAAATCTATCATAAAAATAACTTCTTTTCGGCTGGGAATCGAACCCGGCATTTGACTGTCCGCGTTCACGCTATTTCCTCAAGATCTAGATTTTTACTTGGAAAACGACTTTGTACTGTTAGATTTGTGTTGAAACGTGCACTATTTTAAAACTGTTTTTCGAGTTTTTGGGGGCATCCCCGAATTTGGAGGTAAGATTCATTTATCGTTTTCCCTTGGGGCATGATTTTTCTAAACATGTACGTAAGTTTCTTCAAAATCGGCCCAGTAGTTTAGACTCCATGCATCTGTACAGACTTAAACAAAGAAATCCCAGGGGACATTAAAACGTGAACGTATATGATAAAATAAAAATTGATTAATATGATGTAAATAATATTAATGGTTAGAAAATATTACCAATGATGTATCAATATTTCTTTATTATTTATTTGGTCAATAGGTTTTAACGCACATAACGTCGCATTGATGGGAAAGGATATTAAAATAAGCTGACTTCGTATTGGTATTCCATCATCAATATTTATTATTCATGAATATTGCAGCGGATTTGGAGGGAAAGAGCCGATGAATTGACGCATCACTCGAGTGTTATTATAATCTGGTAAAATTTCCCTTTTCTCCCTAACTCATCTTCACTCCTGACTTTGATGTTCTTTCAAATTCAAATTGTAAATATTTAATAAAATGTGCCAATCAAACGCCTTGTCAACTTGTTTTTCATTTCTATACAAATTTGTCGTATGAATTTTAAATGGTTTTATCTCCATTCTTTTTTATTACTACCCAACTTCATTTTTCATAGCATTTTCGTTTTATTCACTTGTAAAATATCAATATTTTGTCAGATAAAATTTTAATCAAATTCCAAGCTGTTTTTAAACTCATATCAAATGTGTGAGTTTATTAAATATATATTTTAACATAGTAGTAAAATATAAAATAAATATTAAGACATAAATATTGATTTTTTTTCTGGTCTTATATTACTTTGCTTTGTAAGTTTCATCGCACACCTATTACCCCAATTTTGAACCACTTCCCGTCTTTCAATATTCACCAAATTTTGCACATAGAAACAATTAAGGTGAAAAATACAGAGAAAAAAACAAAAATTGTAAATAAGACCATTTATTTTTTATTTTACTAAGGTTTACTAAGGTCAGCTACATATGATTGTTTTAAAGAACATATTTTTAGGTCTCCGATTTTGCGTCTGTCTGTTAGAGTATCGGTTTGTCGTTCAAATTTTTTAAATCAACATATCTTAATAAACAGGTCTATATGCTAGTCAGCACACAGCGAGGGTCCGTAGGCAACACAATATTGTTTAAGTACCCTATTGAAATGCTAAAAAGCTTACCTTGAATTATCCTATGGGTCTGACATTCTCAAAACACATAAATTAATCGGGAGCTATCTACTTTACTCTAGCGGGCTAATTTCGATAAACCATCCAATTTTCATAAAAATCAGATGAGTACTTTTGAAGATATAGGGGTAAATAAATGTATGTTTGTGAGCATGTGGATGAGAAACAAATATGCCCAGAAAGTTAAAACTTATATGGGACAAACAATGGGCTAATTATGACCAACCATACAAATTTTATTAAAATCGGACGTTTAGTTTTTAAGAAATGCTGGTTGACATAAATTGAGAAGCAGACAGACAAATAGGCACGGAAGCAACAATTTTTCCCTGATGTCTAAAATGGTTTCTGTCCAGGAATCTTTGAAATCAGAGACATCAAATATATTTGTTCTTCAGGACGATCACATTGCGTTGCCTTTGGAAGCAAAAGAGGAATAAAATAAAAAAAATTAGCAAAAATAGGTTGTATAAGCATAAAATCATCGAGTATTCGCCATAGGACGCCAGAAAGCTATGTGCCATTCTGATTAACTTTATTTTGTCTATACTATTTTATATAATATGTGTTAGGTTTTAATGAGTTGATTATATAAAAATATTTTTAAAAACAAGCTTTTCTTTATATTCTTCTCAGCAAGCCTTACATTTGATACCCATATCATGTGTGTGCTTAAAAAATAACTTGTCCGCCATATTGGGCTGCCCGCCATATTGGATTTAGAAGGATGTCACTTAGCTAGTCATCCATACTAAACATGTATGCAAAATTTCAATTCAATCGGTTAAGGATAACTGCTTTAAACTTCAGTTGCAAGATTGACCCGAGCATACATACATATACACATACATACATACTCACATACATACATACTCACATACATACATACATACATACATACATACATACATACATACATACATACATATACACATACATACGTACACACACATATACATACATACATACATACATACATACATACATACATGCATACATACATACATTCATACATACATACATACATACATACATACATACATACATACATACGTACGTACATACAAACATTGCAAGTTTTAAATAAAAGCTTTCAAAATTGAAGTACATGATTGTAGTTATTAGGATAAGAGATAGAAATTTAGTTGATCTTTACAAAAATTAAATTTTTTTCGTAACATCTAGCTTCATGATTAAGTGTTTGAAGTTCTTCTTTGATTACATTTCCAAGGCGTGAAGTCCTTATGTAAATAATTAACAAGTAGAAGGCGGGACAAATAAATTTAAATGAGAAGGAATATGAGCTGGGTCTCATTCACTTGTTAATTCTTTAATGTGGTCGCGTCAGTAAATTTTTAAAAAGAAAATATTTGTTTTTTTATTTGTAACATTGTCTCAAGTGGTAATTATTTTAGTTCTTACAGGTTTTATTTTAATTGTAAATATAATTGACATCTGAATAATGAATTTGAAGTCTGATTAATGTAGCTTTTCAATGCTATATTCTTTACAATGCTTTTTTCTTGTAATAAGATCATTTAATTTAATTATTCGGTTGAAAGCTTAGTAGTTTATATTTGTCACCTGTTGATACGAATTGCATTATGCAAAAA
Source organism: Gerris buenoi (assembly GCA_001010745.2). Taxonomy (NCBI): domain Eukaryota; kingdom Metazoa; phylum Arthropoda; class Insecta; order Hemiptera; family Gerridae; genus Gerris; species Gerris buenoi. The sequence continues at coordinate 426,384 of KZ651680.1, read as the reverse complement.
TTCACTGTGTGGGGTTTGTTAATTTAAATACAAATTTCGTATTTAAATTAACAAACGAATTTAAATACAAATAATGCTTTGAAGATTAAAATTACATTTGAAGATTTGATTTAATTTAAAAGTTTTATCTATTTAATTTTGCTTGAATTTCATTAAAATGTTTTTTTTTATTTCCTTGTTTTCCAAAGGTGGCGGAATCATTGGGACTATTCTAAAATACGAAACATTTCTATGAGTCCGAATTTTTAAATAGTCCGTATTTTAGAATAGCCCCAATGATTCCGCCATTTTATCCATTTTATTCCGCAATGATTTTCGGCTCTCGTGTCTGTCCGTCCTGCAATATTTTCGGGATCCACCATCTTAATTTATGAAATTAAAGTTTCGTCTGTGCGTTGGTCGAAATTGAACACTTTTTGGATTTTTTCATTTTTTACATTCCGAAAACCGTATCATGCCTTAACTTGTAAGCATGCATATGTTTAGGCGCAAAACTTGCTTATTTTTTTATAGAGCGCAAACATGTTGCGCATGTTCTATGCATAATATAAAAATTAATAATAATATAATTTCAATCAGGTGTTTCAAACTCAAATAAAACTCGTGGCATTTAATAAACTGTTGAGATTCACTTGGGCCACATCACTTAACAAATTATTTTCTTAAATTTTAGGCTGCTAATTTATAATGTTTTAAACATTTAATTTAATGTGTTTATAATTTTTTTTTTACCGGAAACTTAGCAGCGCTTTCCCTCTACTAGTTTTCCTCTAACTTTCCCTCTACTAGTTTTCCTCTAACTTTCCCTCTACTAGTTTTCCTCTAACTTTCCCTCTACTAGTTTTTCAATATCTGGATTCAAAGACTGAGAACAGACAATGTTCATTATAGCAGAGAGATGTTTATCAGTTAATCTTGATCTGCAGGCCGTTTTATTTAATTTCATGGACGAAAATAGTTCACAAACGTACGTACTCCCAAAATAGCATAATATTTGTGCAGAAAACTTTTTAATTCCCGAATATTTTCCAGATAAATAAGAATATATATTTTAGGAATACATACTTCTATATATTTGTCTTTTAAAATGGAATCAATAATTCCAGTTGTATTGAAGTGGGAGCATTTTCAACACCAATGGAAAAAGGCCCAATACAAAGAAAAAAAAAAAATAAAAAAAAAAATAATAATAATAATAATTCTTTGAAGTCGGCAAGGAGATATTTTAAACCCACTCTTATTTATCGTGGTTATGGATGATGTCGTCAAGGCCTGTAAAGGCAAAGCAAGAGGAAGATAGAAATCTTTTTGGTTTTTCTCAACACCGCAATGTAGAAGATGATCCGAATAAGTAAGTAAGGAAAAAGGCCCCATAAAAAGAGAAAAAATGTTTTGTAATCTTTATAACGTTTATCGAATTCGTTTTCGATTTTTTCAATTTTATCGCAATATTGTGATAATGATCAACTTTGATTTTCTGCTTTAAAATTATCATATAAGTAAAAAAAAAAATTTTTGTAGATGATTTTTAAACAAAGTCAGTTAATTCTTTTTTCAGTTTATACAGGGTGGGGCAAAAGATATGTATCGGTTACAGAGAGATGTAGAAAAAAAACTATTTCACTTACAGAAATGAGGTTTATATTGTTCGATTCAGTAGATAATAGTACATTACGCGTCGAGTGAGGAAAGTAACATTTTGCATGCGAGTGTGGAGTTTACACCCGAGCGATAGCGAGGGTAGTAAAACCACACGAGCAATGCAAAATGCCGTTTTCGCACGAGTTGCGTACCGTACTTTATCTACGATTGTTAGATTTTAATAATAAATGCAGAAAAAAATAATAAACTTCCTGTATGTAAGCTCGTATTTCTCTTTTGATAAAGATGACATCAATTCGTTAGTTGTATTTTGTGCCGAATTAATTATTTCGGAAGGCGTATTATTCTCCTCATATTCGTCATAATCACTTAAATCACTCATTGATTTTCACCAAAAAACTCGATACAAACAGTTACTTTTATTAAATAAACATCAAATTAGTTATGTTAAATTAGTTATTGTTAAATGTAAAAATACTCGCTAATCGTGTGTAAAGATGAACAATTCTTCTTCTTTACGTCACTAGAGTGGAAAAAAAAGAGGAATTCTTCTTCTTTACGTCACTAGAGTGGAAAAAAGAGGAATTGATCAAAACAATGAGACACGCAGGCGCAATTAATACAGGTACGTAAAGAATCACTTTCTACGAATCTAAACAGAGATGTAATGTTTATATTACGTATCAATCGTAGATAAAATAGTTTTTTACATTAAGTTTTGAAGATGACGTGATGAAGATGGCGCCCGTCAGCCGCGATACATTCTTGGAGACGATTCCGAAAGTTTTCAACCGCTCTACGGCACATTGAGATGGGTATAGCCATAACTTCCTCCCTTATTCTTTCTTTGAGCTCTTCCAGGGTGTGTGGACCATGTTTAACAACTTTTTCCTTTAGGTATCCTCAAAGAATTAAACCAAATACACTCAAATCTGGTTAGCGCGCAATTCTGTTATTAACAGTTTCACAACGGTGGAAGTAGGCCTCGTCACTGAATGTATCGCAGCTGACAGGCGCCATCTTCAAAACTTAATGTAAAAAACTATATTATCTACTGAATCGAACAATATAAACCTCATTTCTGTAAGTGAAATAGTTTTTTTTCTACAACTCTTTGAAACCGATACATATCTTTTGCTCCACCCAGTATTTATCAGTCAGTTTTACTATTTTTTTTTTTTTGAGGGCTGAAAGTCAGTTTTTGTACATAACTTGTTATTGCATCGTACATATTTGTAATCAATTGATCTTTGCCTTGCAATGCAGAATTAAGATTATTTAAATGATCAGTAATATCCCACAAAAGATCTTTTATAATCGTTATATTTTCGTATTTTTCATCTTTCATTTAAAGAAATACAATCATTTACTCTAAAAGGAAATAGAATCTCTTCAGAACTTTGTGGCCAACGAACTTCTGCGTATTAAAGAAGAATTTGAATTTTAAATCTTTAAGGAACGAAGTAAATTTTCTCATTGCCTTCCTACCCTTCCTTTGCGTTGGTCCGTGACCTTTTGAATCTGTTGCCTTCCCAATGTTCCCTTCGAAACATATTACATATTGCATATTGTACCAGAGCATTGCGGGCCACAAAAAATTACCTCAAGGGCCGCCAGTTTGACACCCCTTATAAATAAATAATACTATTCGTGCAAAACATACATGAATGTATAAGTATGTTCCAATGACTCGCTAATCTTCTAAACTTCGTAGTTGGAAATTGGCCCAAACCGATTAAAAAAATATATATTTTTCCCCCTAAAAAATTAAAGATGGCGGACGCAACTTTAATGTTTTTTGGAGGTTTGTTGCGGCTAAACGGTAAGTCGTATCGAAAAACAGATTGAGCTACCGGTAACTGATTTTAAATGATCCACGATCCACAACTTTGGTCCTATGACTTTTTGTCGATATTAGCCACAGATGGCCCCTTATTAAATTGATATCTTTATTGATATAAAAAATAGAAAAAAACTATTTCAAAAATTTAAAATGATAGAGAGGAAAAAATAAATAGTTATATTAGACAATAATGAATCATAAAAGCTAAACATCGTTAAAATATGAGATAGGACGCGTGGAAGCTATCTGCCACACTAATTGATTATTTTACCCTTGTTATTTTCTTTAAAAAATTTATTTGATTCAGTGTCTTCATATTCTTCTTGACAAAAAGTCTATTTTTATTTTGCCGTTTGAATTTTTCTCTTGTTCTACTCATTGATTTTTGATATCAAAACACGTTCCAAGCATTTCTTTAAATTTAGTTATAAATAAAAAGAAGATCCAAAATAAAAATAGACGAGATAAAAAGACGAGCATGCAAGTATCCAACGACATAAGATCGATATCTCTCGATCATTGATCGAACACATGCAATGTCTGCCATATTTGTTCCTTGTATTATGTAATAATTTCTGATTTAATCTTAATCTCTGTGTCCTCTACATACAATTAACTTGGGTTCTTTGAACATTTCATGCAACTAATTTTTAAATTGCGCTTGATCATGCTTCTAAACGATTTGCAGTTTTTCAGCTATAAGTTTGCTTGTGTTTTTAAAAGTGGGTGAGTTAAGTTCGTTGGTTTGACCCCAAAATAAAATTCCGGAAAGGGGTCTAATGGGGCCCGTAGAATTTATTGCCCCATCTTAAGGGCTTGAGACAAGGCAAAGGTTTAAAAATCAGAATCGAACGAAAAGCTTCGTATATCATTTTGTACGAAAGCTTTTATTTACAAATCTATTTTTTTTTCCTCATATATTGCAATATTATTATTTTAAGCGATTAATTGTAAGTCGATATCATTGTTCGTTATTTATTACGTTAATATCTCTAAACAATCTATTAGAATTTATTGAGCAGTTATTTATAAAAATTACTTTTTTTCATGCTATTTTAAAACTGCAATGATTCTGTTATTTTTTCTGTTTCTACGTCTTCATAGTTCAATCATACCAATTTGTAATTTTCTTACGACAACTTCAACCATTGCTATAAATCAANGCTATTTTCGAGCCTAAAATAATAATAATTTATTGTAAGCATGACAATAGTATAAATAATCAGCTAATATCACAAAGTGTAATCATTGAGAATAAGTAATATTACCTATACTATCTACTAAAGCCCTCAAGCTAGGAAGTTTAACAAAGAACGACTATAAAAAAAATACCAGGGTAAATACCAGGGTACACCCTAGCATCATATACTTTTTTTTAATACATATTTTATACATTCACCTCAGGAATGCATAAAACCGCTGTTTTGAGAGGTCATATTTTCAAAATTTTACTCCTCCTCCCTTTATTAACTTCAGGACGACGCCCAAGCAACGGCAAAGTTTTATGATATGAAACCCCTTCATGATGCACACCGTTGAAAATCTCTTTAAGAGTACAGTAATTGTTATAATGTACATTTTAAGGAGATAAAATGCAAAAATATATCAAAAAGTCAACATATGTGTGTGTGTGTGTATGTTCTTTATACTACTCTACAGTTTGAATCCAATCTCGATGAAAATTTGCACAATTGCCCTTCAAAGAAAGTGAAATATCACTCTGCATGAATTTTCGAAATTTAAATTTTGGTACACAGGGGTACGGGGTACAAGTAATGGATGCGGGGTCTAAGAAATTACTTTAGGGTCATTGTGGTTACTTACAGTTTAGCCATATTTTCATTTAAGAGGGGGTACATTTGGGATATGTGCAAATTATCTTCACCTCATAAATCCATAAAACCGCTGTTTTGAGAGGTCATATTTTTAAAATTTTCCGGGGGACCCTCCGCCATAAATCCCCCTCCCCCATTAATTAATTGCAGACGACGCCCATGATTTACAGTAAGATATTGTACTGCAGTAAGCTTCAGCATGACATTTTCTAGTGAAAACGTTCCAAAACAATTGTAGCCGTTGGATACGCCACTGACGGAAAATAATACATGTTTATTTTTTAAAGCAGCTTTCGGCTTTTATAAAATCATCTTCACTAGGATCAGTCAGTCTTACTTTAGTCTCCGACATCAAGTGATTCTCCCACAACGTTATTATGTTATTATTATTATTATGTTATTTATAGTGTAACTCTACTATTTCCAAAATCGGTAGAGGCTCTTTTTTTAATATAATATTTCTTTGGCTCTATCTTTAACTTTCATTTTTATTATTTAATTTTATTCCTTTCTCTAACTTTTATCACTTTAAGTTAGAGAAATATTTAAGTTTTTTTGTATTTTTTTCTTTGATTTACTAATTGGTAATTGAGTTGTTATTCTTTTAGCTCTATTTTAATTAATTATCATCTTATTTAATTGTTTATAATTTTTTTTTCTTGGCTTATTAGTTATTATTTATTTATCTCTTATTTTGTAGATTTTTGTCTAAACTTTAATTCGTTTTTAGTTAATTTCGGTTTATTTATGTGTCAGTAAGTTTTAGCACTTTAGTGTTTGTTCATTGGCACTGATGATGGCTTTATAAATGAGGGAATCCTTCCAAATTTCACTGATTATCAGACTTGTAGTTTTATAGATATGTTGGTTCTGATGTGAACAAATCTCATGTTGAACACTTAAAATTAATTAAATGAAATTAATTAAAATTAATCAAATGGAGAAGAAAATAAATATTTATTTATTTTATTAAGAAATTAAATGAAATATTTTGGAATTTAAATTCAGAATAAACTATGTTTTGTATGAAATATGTAGTTCTGGTCGATTTTTGTTTGTTTTTCAAAACTTGTTTTGAATTTGATTTTTTTTTTTTTGGCTCCGCAGGGATTCATTTGAGAGAATAAGCCATGTGTTAGTGTTAGTGTTAGTGTTAGAGTTAGTGTCAGTGTTAGTGTCAGTGTCAGTGTCAGTGTTAATGTTAGTGTTAGTGTTAGAGTTAGTGTTAGTGTCAGTGTCAGTGTCAGTGTTATAAGCCGGGTTCAGACGAAGTCGTGAACCAGGCGAGAGCACTACTTGTATTGAGCATGCGCAACGACTTGCTTATTCAACACCCGGACTTACGACCCTCTATAGTTCACACGAGACAAGTGCCCTCGCCTGTCGTCAGTTTATTTTCTGAATCCAAATTTGACTGCGTTTCATTAATTTCAGGGTTCTTTGTTAAAAACGAATGTACAATTGAAGACCATGGGACCCTAGGTTTGTAGATTTCATCAATCGAGGCCCCGGATTTCTTTGAGTTGGAAATTTTTTTTATTTCCTGATAATAGGAGGATCTTATATTTTTAATTTTTTGTGCCACTTCACGAACACCGAAACCGTCAATGGCCATTTCTCTGCTTATTTCTTGCATTGCTTCGTCTCTTGCATCACGGTTCTTGTAGGCTTCTAAATTTATTTTCCACAAGCATTCCTTGTCGCGATATAAATCGACAAACTTCATAATCTGCGCACTACTCATTTTATACACCGACATGATGTCTCCTCTGCGATAGGAATACGACTAAAGCGGTCGTGCAATCTCCAACCAGTCGGAGTGAGCACGACCTGACTTTTCGAGGGCGGGGACGACCCCCATCCCACTACCAATAGTTCACATGGGGTAGTGATCACGACCGGCTAGCCAACTGGTAGTGCTCTCGCCCGGTTCACGACTCCGTCTGAACCCGGCTTTAGGAAGTTGTAGAACTAATGGTTTATGAAGGAGGAACTCTTTCACTTCACACTGTGTTAGTACACAACTCGAGAGAGGAATTGTTTCTAACACATGGCTTTATTGTTATAGCTGTAAAAGGTGTTCTGCAGTTGACACCATAACTCTTCTGTATCCGTTCCATTTGGCTTTTATCCAATTCATTTTCTTAATTTAATTAAAACTAAAACTTATTAATCTTTAGTATTAAATTATTTTTAAAGGTATGATACATTCAAATTATGAATTTAATTAGAGAGTACTGTATACCTACCTGAATTACTTTATTAATAGTACTATAATCATTTTTAGGCCATTAACGTTATATATCCAATTCGGAAATAATTCCTACCAAAGGGGTTTTTTTTGTAATGACCTAACTTGTGACCTAATATGACTATTCTAAGTTTCGCCCCTCTCGGAGCTGTGGAAAAAGGGGTAAGAATGTATCCCCAAAAATGTATGGGGTGATAGTGCGGTTTTTTGGTTTTTAATTTTTTTTTTTTTTTTTTTTTTTCTTTTTTTTTTTTTTTTTTTTTTTTCGAACTGAGTGCTACCTATACAAATATATGTTCTGGGTCTAATTTTTGGCCACCCGGTATCAAACTACCTTAGTAGGCTAGAAGTGTTAGACATAAAAATCACCCAATTCGGAAATAATTCCAACAAAAGGCTTCTTTTTTTTTACCTCATTTGTGACCCAATATTCCAATATGTCTATCCTAGGTTTTTCCACTTTGACCTACTGTAGTTTGGTTGTGGTTGGTCCATGAAATTTCCTCCTAGTCTCATTCGACGCAAAATATAATGCTTTTCAACTTTTATTTTATACATTTTTTCAAAATTGTGATTATTTTAGAAGATAATAAGCGAAAAACAGCAGAAACATCCCTTTTCGTGATACATTTTTACCCTCTCCCCCTTTTCCATAGCTCCGGTGAGGTGGAAAACCTAGGATAGTCATATTGGGTTACAAACGAGGCCATTAAAGCAAAA
>KZ651680.1:353799-374317 GCA_001010745.2 Gerris buenoi | reverse complement strand
TTTGTTTTGTTTTTAAAAGTCGTTAAACAAATTAAAGGTATAAACATTTGTAAACTTAGTTTTTAATACCTAAATAAATTGATAAATCGAAATCTTAGGTTTGTTTGTGTTGTTTTCCACCCTTCTGGAGGAAAAATCTTGTACGGACCACGGGAGCAAAAAGTCATAGCACCCTCGCTATAATTAACTCCCTCGGCTATGCCTCGGGATTAAACTTCATGGTTCCCTCGGCTGCGCCTCAGGAACCAACTAAATAACTCCCTCGGCTTCGCCTCGGGATTTAGACAGTATGGTTCCCTCGGCTTCGCCTCAGGAACCAACAATAACGCTCAGGGAGTAATGACTTTGTTTCCTCCCTTGGTGCGTAAATAACTATTCCGTGCCATTTAGTAAAAAAAAACATAAAAAGTCTGCGTTCCCTCCCCCTTAAAATAATTTCATGTTTGCAATACCAACGAAACCCTGTTTACGTGAGACTTCACGCACAACCCATTTTTTTCGATGTCTGAATAAGGTATTTTCGTGAAAATGATGCCGTGTTGCTGGTATAGCTTCGTTAGAAAGCGTAACGATTTGATTGAATCGGGTAAAAGCTCTTATTATCTTAGATAGGGATATTTAATTTTCTTGAGTCTTGCTCCCAAGAGTTGGAGCCATTTTCTTGATTATCCCGAAGTTGGAGGAAAAATAACTTTTATTAAGAGTCGCACCTGTTTTTGTTACTTCAGCTTTAATATGAAAAAAATAAATTTACTTTCGGCTTAAATGAACTTCAAAATAAACTTTCGTATTTCGAATTATAGTTTAACATCTGTTGCACATTATTTTCTTAATGTATATTATTTATAAAAGCGAAAGTTCCCTTTTATTACCTTATCAGTAATCCTCTATCTTCCTAAGTAGGTAGCATCGAAATTCTTTATGATAATTTATAATAACTAAGTATTAATTTCCTAACTCCTAAAATTAGGAAATTCAAATTCTCTGGTAAAGCTTCTCTTTAGGATCTAACCTCTATCTATAGAAATAATTATATAGATATCAGATATATAATTAATATATAATATATTGCATTGTTTTTAATTTTACCTTTTACCTACAGCAAACCGGCTGTAGCGATTTTGTAATAGTTTTTTTTTTTTGTGTTTTCATCTGCCTAATTTTTAGTTTAGAAGAAAAAACAAAAAATCAAATTTTAAATTTGGCCACCATTTTTTAGCATGTTCCAATTTTGGAACAATGGAAGGTTCTGACTATACTTGGAAAAACGTATTTTTATTCTTTGATATGTATTATACCTACTGTAATTGTTTTTTTTTATACAGAAATAATTCATTAAAGGGCAAATAATTAAGTAATTTATTAGGGATAAATCAATTAATTACGTATTTAATTAAATCATTAATTGATTAATTCGATAACTATATTGTTAGATATAACTAAATGACTGTAATATAGGTGAATTGGCTTTTATAACTTCTCAAACGTGTTATAACGTTGATGGTTTATCTCGGTTGTAATTCATTGTTAATAATCCTTAGAGATAAGCTCAAAAAATAAATCGATTGACTCATAACTTATCAAATTCGGATATGTGGAACTAATTTTGTCTATGGTTACTGTAATATTATTTTCAAAAAAATACTTTTATCTACGACATGCATTGTAAGTGGACTTTACATTGCTAATAACAGGGAGGGAAGTGTTACTTCCCGATCCCTTGGGAGTAAAAAAACAGTCATAACCACTTAAATAGTTATTTACGCACCAAGGGAGGAAACAAAGTCATTACTCCCTGAGCGCTATTCTTGGTTCCTAAGGCGAAGCCGAGGGAACCATACTGTCTAAATCCCGAGGCGAAGCCGAGGGAGTTATTTAGTTGGTTCCTGAGGCGCAGCCGAGGGAACCATGAAGTTTAATCCTGAGGCATAGCCGATGGAGTTAATTATAGCGAGGGTGCTATGACTTTTTGCTCCCGTGGTCCGTACAAGATTTTTCCTCCAGAAGGGTGGAAAACCACACAAACAAACCTAAGATTTCGATTTATCAATTTATTTAGGTATTAAAAACTAAGTTTACAAATGTTTATACCTTTAATTTGTTTAACGACTTTTAAAAAAAAAAAAAAAAAAAAGTTTTATAACATCTTATTGTAGAAAAAAATAATGTAAATTAAATGTGCAATTCATCAATTCCAACTATGTTTTCTTTGATTTCTATAATAACTTAAAGTTATTATAGAAATCAAAGAAAACATAAAAAATTTTCCTCGGGCCCCTAAAAGCGCGGGGCCCGGGGCGGTTGCCCCTGCCTAAGGGCGGCCCTGATAACTTTCAATAACTATGTAATTATAATAATAACTCTATAACTCAAATGTTTAATAATACACAAAATGTACTACAAAATGACTAACTGAATAATATTTAATTTATTTGTGTTTATCTCTAAAATACGAGAAATCAAAAACAATAATATAACCTGATGGGATGTAACCTACCTCTTTTCTACAAGGACTCTTTTCTATAAGTTTTGTTTAAACTCAGTTATGAAGTCATACGACATTTTAAAATGACGATAAAAATTAAAGTATCACGGCAATCAAAAGTACGTGTCATTTAAACTCTGTAATATTTAATAAAAAAGCTTTTAACCTGTCGAGTCATTGAGTTAAAAAAACTGCTATTAGTTACGAAACAGGCAACACTGAATTTTTTTAAGAATAATAAGTTGGCTCTACTGTTACTTTCCACCACGATTTTTACTTTCCGCCACGATTTCTACTTTCCGCCACGATTTTCACAACTAGGCTGTAATGGGATCCTATCCTCCCTATAAACTAGGGTGGAAAGTTAATGTATCCTCCCTTCTGGAGGAAAAGGTATTTTTTTAGGTAAATTTTAAGTGTTATGTTTGTAGTAATGTTTTTTTAGCTGTTTTGTTTACTATTTTTCGAGAAGGTTACTTTAGGTTATCATACAAAGTCTTTAAATTAAAAACAAACTAAACGTAATTAAATTAAAAACGTATATTTAGTATAAAAATTGTTATTTTAATAAATCAAGTAACTAAACATCAGTTTAAGGTGTTTAAATTACGTGAATTTGTAGGTAAAACTTTTGTACCTACAAACTTAATAGCTATTACCCATGGTACACTAGTCGTAGATAACATTTAATACGCAACATGGATCGGAGTATTTCTGCTCTCGGGATTATCTCCCTCGGCAAGCCTCGGGAGCTAACTTATTTATCTCCCTCGGCCTAAGGCCTCGGGAGCTAATGAAGTTTTCGGCGGTGCCTCAGGAGAAAACTTAACCTCGAGCAGGAAAAACATACTTCTCTCCCTTGTTGCGTAAATAACTATTTTCTTCCATTTAGGTATTACCTTACTTTTTTCAGATGAGTTACTGATTTGTCTCAGAACGATTTTTTTAAATTTTATTTTTCGTTCTTGGAGAGTACCTATAACGTATAAATTCTACAAAATCCCATAAAAGATTTTATTTTCTCTACATAATATTTTTTCCTCTTTTTACTACGCATAATGAAGAAGTAAAAATTAGTTAAATTCCTGAATTACTAATTTTTATTTGAATTCTATAGTTATTCATAAAAAATGAATATCACCCTAAAATTATGCATTCTTTTAATCTTTTTAAATATGTGTTTTTTTTTTGTTTTTTTTTTGTTTTTTTTTTTAAATTTCACCTTAGTAGCAACATTAGGAGAAATCGTTTATGTAGCCGCAAGATAGAAAATCCTGCGGGTATGAAATCAAGAGAATTTTGAATTTTCATTATAATTAGTCAAGCATTAGTAACGGGAATTACCTTTGAAATTATATTCCATTTTACAGTATAAAGGCTACACAGTTTATATCTGTAAGCAGATGCTTGTGGTTTAATAAATATATATATATCTAATGTGTTTATAAATGTATGCTAATTTTGTTGATTTATTCTAGTGCGATCCTTTGTCTAAAAACTTGACCAATACAAGGGACCTGTCTCATTCAGGGTTTCGAATTTTAACCATATTTCGTCTTTGACATATTGTTTGTCATTTTGTTTCATTATTTAGTCTTTATTTAATTGCCAATATACTCTTTTATAACTTACTAGGCGTTATGCCCGTGATAACGGGCAGAATAAAATATGATCAAAAAATTTAAATAGATATTATAGGTATAGGTAGGATACTACTGTTTAAATAGAAAGTTTAAGGCCGGAAGTTTCAATCTGGTTTGGTAGCTCATTGCTAGCGGTCTCGCTTCTTACGCTAGAGGTCACTGGTTCAATCCCAGCTTATGGCGCATCAATTTTTAACGTTATAAATCATTTAAAGGTGAGTCGTTGTTGTCGTTGTCGTTGTTGGGACACTACTCTTATACTACTATTATATAAACTACTATTATATAAAAGATACGTGTCTTTTTCCATAAAAGCTTATTTTGTCCATGTTATATTATTATTTGTTGGTCGTTACAAAATTATACACACACAGTTAAGTTAATTGATGCAAAAAGACAACATAATTTGCATTTTTGCGCTTTTTACCAGAAGAGTTAATAGTCCAGGAGATAGCGTCCTAATAAGTGTCTGACTAACATCAAGCTAGAATTTTATGTATTAGTCATTCGTTTGTCTCATCCCCCACGCTTTGACGCTCGCTCAAATAGCTCACTAATACCACACCATACTCGCTTCGGCGGCACAATGTACAAATGTATGATGTGTGAAGTAGCTGGAACTCTCCACCACGGGGCGTAAAAAGGTCCTAAGTGATGGTCTAATTGCAAGGTTCGAACAAGTGGTTCGTCCTACCCGTTCTAGTAGGAAGTACTACTAATGGTTTGTCTTATACGTTGAATGTCTTTTAAGAATATGTGGTCGGCTAAGTTTGTCTGCGGGACATAGCTTAGGAATAGACATTTGACAGCATCCATGGCTCCATGACCTAATGTCTCATCATATTGGATAAAATTATTTAGTACACAAAAATTTTATAGAGCATAGAGCGGTCATGAACTGCCCAATTTGGTGAAAAATTTGATTTCTACGATTCAATATCAGGCATGGTTTCTCTCTTATTAGGTTAGCCTAACATCAACTTGAATTTTGGTCTGCTTACTAATTTTGTAAAAACATAAAATCAATTAAGTACGTAAGAGTTGTGTACTCATAACTCATAACTCATATCCTAATAATTGCATATAATTGCATATTTCCGGCATAAGCGCATATTATTGCATATTTTCGCATAAATATTCTACTTTTTGAGTGAAATTTCCACTATGGTGCATATTTTATATGATGTTTCTAGTCAAACATACATTATCTAGGTACCAAAACCTTTTGAGGAATAGAAGTCATTCACTGTGTAACGGTGGACGTATAGTATACCGTATACCCCCTTCTGCCAGGACGGGGTTTACCAGTCCCTACTGGTTGATACCCTAAGAAGGCTTGTTTTCTTGTTTTTCGACTTAATCCTGGACAAAGCTACCGCTGACGATTTATAGAGTGTTGCCTATTTTGGGATTAAAATAACTTATTTAACCAAATGAATGCACAACACGTGCATTAGAGTATTACATTAAGGTCATATAGAGGGCTTCGGAGTTCGGCAAATTTGGCCATCCCAAAAGCAAAGAGTGCCCTTAACAACCGTAAAGTCATTCAAATATTGGCATTTATTAAAGCTTATTTTAGGGACCTTCCAAATATAATTGAAAAACGAAAACTGGGTCCGATTAGGGAAAGACAGACAAAAAATGGACGCAGTTCTCCACCGTAATATGGGCTGGACCACTGTGGAGAACGTCACCCGAATCCTGGAGGGGCGGAGGGTAGAGGCGAAATAGAAAATCTGATCCCAGCTGACGTCGCTGCCCTAAAATATATTCCAGTAGTATCGAGAGAACGTTTTCACGTTTAAAAATAGTTCTTTCCGACCACAGACGAAATTTTAAGACTACAAATTTAGAGGAGGTCTTAGTAGTTCACACAAATTTTCTTACTGTTCATAAATTTAAATAATTTATTAAAAATTAATTGTAAAATAATGGTAAATTTTAATTGTTTTTAAAATATAGCCACTATATCTACTTTTGGGGGTTATTATTGTGAATCCTACTGCCTAATCTTCAAATGCCAGGTTTTTGAGTATTTTAAACCCTCTAAATGCACTTTAAGCACTATTCAATATTTATAGCAGCCAATATTTTTAGGAGTTTATATATTAGGAATAAATGCATATCTGAGTGCATATATTTGGGATAAGTACATATTTAAGTGCATATATTAGGGATAAGGGCATATTTTTGGCATAAGTTGCATATATTATGTGCATATTTCGCAATTTTCAAATGCATATATTGAGGTTTTTAAGTGCATATTGATCCGAACTCTAGTTATGAGAATATGGATAGGATATGAGAGAGCTATGTGCCACACTAACTGGCAGTATATTTCCAGATAGGTATATTTTTTGCACCTAATGATTGGACTTATCATCTCAATCTTTATTCTATAATTTATAATTTTTGGGAGCTCCAAATTTATATAGGATCTATGTATCTACTTAGACAACAGACTTGATTGACAGAGTTGAATCTTATAAAGTTCTTGTATAAATCACATTTATTTTATTTTATTTATTTATTTTTTTTTTTACAATTTTCGCAAAAGATAATTTTTTTTTTTTTCAAGAATTGGAATATTCTTTTCTTTAATATTTTTATGTGAAAGAATTGCAGACAGAAATTGTCCCATTTATCAAGTTGAATTGTCCCAATCCTTTGTGAAATGTTCATTTAATAATTTAAAGATTTTCTTCAGTAAAGCCAAGTTTTTACATTTCATAGTTTTGTTTTCTCTGTATTTGCCTTTCAACTGATATTTCTCTCTAATTTTGATATTAATATAATATTTAATTTTGTTTGTGTTTATAAGATTTGGACTTCATCCTGATTACATAAGACTTAGGATGTAGTTTAGGATTACCTATAAATTTATTTAAGTAATTAAAGGAAAGGATTTGATAATGTTTTCATCACATCTTTAGCCGAACAGTGAAATTCCCATAGTAGATTATATTAGGAAATACTCCTAATTAAGCAAACTTTAAGGATCATACTTACTCTGACCGGATTATATCATTCTTGAACTTTGCAGTAGTATTAATGATTACAATAGATATAGTGGCTCTAACCTCCAACCACCTCTAACCACCTCCAACCTTCTCTAACAGCCTACAACCACCTCTTTTCCCTTCAAACCACCTCCAACCACCTCCCACCTCCTCTAACCACCTCTAATCAACTCCAACCACTTCCAACCTTCTCTAACCACCTCCAACCTTCTGTTGTTCTTCTGTTCCACCTCTAACATCCTCCAACAACCTCTATTCCCCTCTACCTACCTCTAACCACCTCCAACTACCTCTATTCCCCTCTAACCACCTCTATTCCCCTCTAACCACATCCAACTACCTCTATTCCCCTCTAACCACCTCCAACCACCTCTAACCACCTCCAACCACCTCTAACCACCTCCAATAAAATCCAACCACTTCCAACCTCCTCTAACCACCTCCAACCTTCTCTAACAGCCTCCAACCACCTCTATTCCCTTCAAACCACCTCCAACCACCTCCCACCTCCTCTAACCACCTCCAACCACCTTTATTCCCCTCTAACCACCTCTAACCACCTCCAATCAACTCCAACCTCCTCTAACCACCTCTATTCCCATCTAACCACCTCCAACTACCTCTATTCCCCTCTAACCACCTCTAACCACCTCCAACCACCTCCAACCTCCTCTAACCACCTCCAACCTCCTCTAACCACCTCAAACCACCTCTATCCCCTTCTAACTACCTCTAACCACCTCCAACCACATCCAACCTCCTGTTACCACCTTGAACCCCCTTTAAGTTAGAGGTGATTCGAGGTGGATGGAGGTGCATGTTGAAAATTGCTAAGAATCAGAATTTTCAGCTCAAAGGCTAAGCGGCAAATATTAGTGGTTTGGGTTTTATCTTGATAGTTTTCGAGGGTGGTGGAATTCAGGAGGTTCCTACATTACTGATTGAAACGGTATATGACGGTCATAGCTACTCTGATAGGATTTTATCATTATTGACCTTTCCCAAACATTAAATAATAACAGCTAATGGTAAAGCGGATAAAGAAATACTTCTTTTAAAACAATATAATAATATGAGGATCATAGCTGCTACTCGGATCAGATTTAATCATTTTCAACTTTCACAAACATTCAATGATTACAGCTAATAATAAATTCATTATTTAGCCAATTATATATCCTATTTAGCCTATCAACTATGATGAACAGGCGCGGTTGGAACGCATTGGCTATTTTCGTTCAAAACGGTAATAGTAGTTAAATTGTCATTCCAACATTTCTGTTTAAATTTGGTCTCACATATTATATCTACTTGTATTATGTTATATATTGTGGCCCTTAAGAAGCAGAAACTAATGACATAAATTATTTTCAATAATCTCCCGTATAATTGTAGACACTCATGGGTCATTATTTAGATTTCTTTTGTTATAAAATTATTCCTTCTCATTTACTTAATAATTTTTTTTTATGAAGAAATTAAGGTTTTTTTCCATTTCTAATACATACCATTATAGTCTAAAACAGAACAAAATTGCTTGAGCAGCTGCTTCAATAATTATTAAATTAATCATAGCACATGAAGTTCAGGAAGTCAACAATTTTATAAAAGGTTTTAAAATTATTTAAGTATGAACAATTTTAATTTTTTAATTATAATTTAAAACTCTTAACTTTAAGTATTAAATTTCACAAATTTTTCTATTATTTATTTTAAACGTTATTTTAATTTCATGCATTACCCACTAGTTCTTGGAAACTGTAATCATTTTATGTAGGTTTTTAGTTGAAAATTTCGTTTATAATTTGCTAAAAAATTTTTGCTGAAGTACATTTCCCCCCTCAATTGATACGAGCGTAGCGAGCTTCCTACATTCAACGAAATATGCTCCGTGTCTGTCTGTGTGTCTGTCTGTGTGTCTAAAACGTTCAACGATAACTTGAGTAAAAGTTGACCGATTTTGATTAAATTTGGTACACATTTTGATGAAATTTGGTACACATGTTCATTTTACCAATGCTCAGGACGAGTTCGTTGGACAACGTTGTCTGCCCAAGCGTTCGCGCGCAACGCTGGCGTAAACGTGCGCATCAAAATTAAAATTGGAATTTGAGGACGCGAAAAAATTCTAACTTTATTTATTCAATGAGAATTTTTTTTTTTTTTTAAATAACATTTTGTTGTAAAACCAACTCCGACACCATCTTTATAAATTAATAAAGATCGTTAAAACATACACATATTTATTACTATACGCTCGATCAATGATAGAGCCACGCGATGCCTAGTTCAGTTAAAGTTAGACTAGTGAACGGAAATATTAGAAAACCTTACTCAAAAATGTTTTAGAACTTATGATATAGTCTAATGTTTTACCTACTAATCATTTAATTTTAGGATAAATAGTTTCTTATCTTTCCTTTATATTATAAGCTTATTGCCGAGGTTATCGAAGGTAACGGGAGCTATGTGATAGTTCTAAAGAAATAACATTTTTTATGTGTCCGATTTAAAAAATTCTCAGACAGAAATCTGTTTTACACATCATGGAAACATTTTTGGTTTCTGTAACTCAATTTTTGCGAACCAACATAATTCACGTCATAAATTAAATATGCACAATCATCACTAGTAGAAATTTCATTTATTTATTCTACTAACTCGGTTCGAGGATGACACATACGAGAACACACGTAAACTCGAAAAGCGTTACTAAAAATTTACAGTTCACTATGGGTATAGGGTCTCCCCCTACCGCGCTCGGTAGGGCCTACTCACCCCTCCCCTCCCGATCGGCTAACTGCCCTACGTCTCACTCTCTTAGCTTCTCGCTATCGCTCCAGCAGTCTTAATAAACTGGAAATGAAAAGTACTTTCTTTATTTGTGCACAACATATTATGTTCGATTTAATTCCTAATTTACAAACGCAAGAATCTACAAGCTAGAATTTTTTGAAATTTTAATGTTTTTATCTTGACACATAAACTCGAAAAGCGTTACCAAAAAGCGTTACACAAGCGTTACCAAAAAACGACACCAAAAAGCGTAACATGAAAATGTCTCACTATTTTGCAGACTCGTATGTAAGCATTTTTTTGTAATTTTACAAATATCTAAACAGTTATTTAATTTTAAAGAGGTAGAACAAACATAGTAGAAAAGCCAGTGTATATTAATTGCCATTACAATAATTCGTTCTTTATTATAGTTGTATGAACAATTTATGAGTTGTAGTTTATAGAAACTAGGTTAATGGTTTTCTTTATATCACCCCTACTTATGTTGTAACTTAGTAACTGTGAATTTCTTTAATTAATAGTCATTATAATCCTTTCGGTTCAGAATTGTGGGAGAGATGCAACAAAAAAATTATACCTCGACCCTTATTATTAAGAGCTTATGTAGTACCTACTAGAGAGTTTAGACCAACACTTATAACCCATTAAGTTTTAGAGTTTTGTAAAAACCAAGTAACTAACAGTCAAATTTTAAATGATTAAGTCACCTATTTTTCAGTTAATTATATATATAACAATTTTAACCCGCATTACTTTAACCAATATAAATTATCTTTATCTAGGATTGATGCGAAATATAAACATTGTATCTCTGATTAGATGCGTAGAAAGTGATTCTTTGCAATCTTGTATTCATTGCGCATGCGCGTTTCATAATTCCTCCTTTTTTCCCGCTCTAGTGCGGTAAAATAGAAGAATTCTTCAACTTAACGCACGATTAGCGAGTTTGTTTTACATTTAACAAAACTAATTTACTGTTTGTTTAATTAAAGTATGACTGTTTATATCGAGTTTTTAGAGAAAAACAACGATTGATTTCTGTTATTATGACGAAAATGAGGAGAATAATACGCCTCCCGAAATAATTAATTCGGCACAAAAATATGCCTAATGAATTAATGTCTTCTTTATCAAAAGAGAAATATGAACTTACATACAGGTAGTTCATTAAATATTTTTTTCAGTATTTATATTTATTATCAAAATCCAACAATCGTAAATAAAGTAGGGTACTTAACTCGTGGGAAAACTGCATTTTGCTTTGCTCATTTGGCTTTACTACCCTTGCTCTCGCTCAGGTGCAAAATCCACGCTCGCATGAAAAATTATAATTTTCTCACTAGACGCATAATGTACTATTTCTGGCTGGATTTGAAGACAAAATTTGTACCAAATTGCTACTAGTCTGCAACTGACAGTACTTCTAAACGTATTTTAAACTATATTTTAGACTATATTTCCCAATGGTTTATTGCCGATTTTGTTTGTCATGTCACGGCATAAAAACCCTGATCAACTGAGTTCCCAGACTCCTAACTGCTATTGTATCTATTGGACGCTAAAAATGACCGCATGCGAATAAAAGCTAATGTCACTTTAAAAAATGTACAGTTAATTTGTTGTCAAGTATCTCAAAAGCGCATTTAAATTCTTCAATACAAATTCAATAACTCTCTTTGAAAATCAGTGCTTTTATAATCCACTTACACTTCTTCATGCATAATTTAATGAGTTCTAAGTTCGTATAAGAAAATTGCATGCGAAAAAGATTCCGAGTTTATTTAACACTAAAAAAAAGAAGTTTGCCAAAAGCACTCCGAAATATTAAACATAATATCGCTCGATCTAGAATCTTCTAAACTGTTCCGGAAAAGAAGAAGCTATTCTACCCACCCTTATATGTTTCCATTCGTTTTCCTACAGAATATTACATTAGTCTGTCGAAATTAGGTATTTTTATTTCAACATATTTTTTAAATTTATACTAAGCTAACTTGTGCAAAATACATAAACACAATGCCAAGCAGTTATCGATTTAAACACAAATCCTTATATCATTTATATCATCGAGTGGTGTCCCGATGATGCACCTCAAAATGATTTTATCGCTAACCAAAGGCAACCACATTTATTCCAATCAAATTAAATGATTGTTTTAATTTGTCGGTCTTTAAATAGATATAATAAATTTTTCTAAATAGATATAATAACTTAATTTAGTTGAGTGAATGACTTGTTTTATTTCACCATAATATTGATATATTAATTTTTTTATTTAAATACATTGTGAATAATACTGTTTAATCATAAATACATATTAATATTAAATGAAAATAACTATATAAGAATACATAATTAGATAAGTGATGGTGAGGACCCTCAGTAGAGAAAAGAAACTCTAGAGCGAGGGCCCTGTCTCTTAATGTTTTTAATAAATATCTAGACCTACTTCAGAGTAAGAGTACGGAGTCAGGCCCATAACAGGTTGGTATGGTTAATATGGTTAAATTTTTTCTAGTTTTTAAGTTTGTATCTTCATTTATTTTTGATTTTGGGATTAATATTCCAATGAATGAATGCACTTTTTTTTACGTAATGTTTTGGAGTTATTAGGTTAAACTTGTCTGAAGGAATGATTAAGTTAAGGGTTTTGGATTAAGGAAGTATGATTTGATTAAGTGATTAAGGATTTGATTTAGGGATTAAGAATTTGATTAAGGTATTAAGGATTTGATTAAGGTATTAAGGATTTGATTAAGGTATTAAGGATTTGATTATGGGAATAAGGATTTGATTAAGGAAGTATGATTTGATTAATGGATTAGCCAAATAGTAATTTTATATTCTGATTACTCTGATTTGTCAATTACTTAATAAAGAATTTAATCACGAACCAAGAAGGTTTTATGACAAACAAAAAAAGTTGTAAGATGTTGTTGAAAAAGGTAAAAGAAGGGCTTTTTATTAGACTAATTTTTAAACGAGAAGAAGACGGAGGTCTTTATTCGTCTCCAACTCCACAACCTTTTTCCCATTTCGACAACATTATTTATTTAAACGTCTGTAAATGTTTATAGAGATACGGGTTTGGTCGAAATGTAGTCAGAGAGTATAAGGGCCAGGTAATATTAGATTGGACCCGGGTGGATTTTGAAAGAGGACTCAAGAGCAGAGTAACACGGTCTCATAAGGACATTACGATTCACGGGCTAGTCTCCCCTGAAGTTGTATTTGTATTCAGGAAGCCTCAGTCTAATTTATTCAATGCTTTATGAAAGTAACTCTGGTCTTCTTATCTCTCTCAGTACTCTTTTATAAAACTATCTAGATTCATAATAAATATGCTGAGGTCAAGTTTTAACATTTTTGACCTAAGAAACCATGAAATTTTGATTCAGCTTGAGTATCTTTAAACTTAGTTATTCTTATCTTGTACAAAATTCTAAACTGTTTTATAATAAGAGGTGAAAAGTCGCATTACCCCTTATTTATAACTCAAATAATATAATAATAATAATAATAACAATAAGCCTTTATTAAAACAATAGATAAAGACACTATTTCTTAGTTATTTATCATAGGAAGCCAGAGTAATCGAGCGTCTTAGGCGCTCGATCAGCTATCAATGAGTCGAGGCAACTCGAGGTCGCAAATTACATCAATGAATCGCGGACGCAGGGCGAGGAACACACCCTAGGGGGCACTCTTCCCCTACGCTTTAATTTGGGTCCGATCCGTGTCATGATGATGTGATTTGTATCTATGGTTCGAGGATGGAGCAGGGCGAGGGACACTCCCGGTAGGACACTCTTCCCCTACGCTTTGACGCACGCTTATATAGATTAATAATGACTACACCATATTCGCTTCGGCAGTACAATGTACAAATGTATGATGTGTGAAGTAGCTGGAACTCTCCACCACGAGACATAAAATTGTTTTTGATAAAAACTGTAGAATTTAAATTTTTTAAACATAATATATTTTAAATTGTTTGAGTAATTTATCGAAAGGTACACCAGAACTAGACAGATGTCTATTATAATAATCATCTTTTCCTAGAGTTGACTGATAAAGTGGTTGTTATCTTACTCAAAATAGTACGCAAAACATCAGATTCTTCCACTCACTACTTACCACACTCATTTTATTTTAATTTACCAAACTCCAGTGTCCTAACTTACGAACATAAAGAATTTAAATCTAAACAAAGATTAAATAATCCAAATTCAAAATCTTGTACTTCTTTTTGGTAGATAATTATGAGGGGAAGTTAAAATGAAGTAACATATCAACGTCTAGTTTTGTTCCTCGAATTGTTTATCAAAAGTTGTTCAATAGTTTATATTCAACTCAATAACAGACAGTTTCACTTTTTGCAAACGTCTCGGAATCGATAACAGTTTCCTTAAGTTAAGTATCTAAAACTTTCAACATCTGTCAATCAGCTGTTCCTAATCGATAAGATTTAAGAAAGATGTTCTGATAGATTTATAAACGTTTTGGTAAACTGGGTGACAGATTTAAGCTTTTACAAATACAGTAAACTTTCTGAGTAACTTCTAAAGTAAGGTCAATAACAGTTCAGGGAAAATTAGGAACACTTGATGTCTAGACAGGGTAACTAAATTAGCAATTGTTTTTAACTCTCTTGAACGTTTTGACATGAAAACTTTTTACATTATGAAATTTACTCAACCTTGCAAATCGACAACATCGTAACTCCATTAAGAATTTATTTATTTCTATTATTTATTTCTAGTAATAAAAATAAATAGTAATAACATGACGAATAAGACACAAATCTTGTCTTAAACATTCCTGCTGTCGTCTTATTGCCAACATAATATGCTTACTTTTTCCCATGATAATATACATTTCCATTACAGATTTTATAGCCTTAATTTTCTCTTACAATTCGACTATAATCTAAAGGAGGTCATACAGAAAACGAAAGTTGTAAAAAGTGAATAAACCAGTAAAATTAACTAGAATAAGAGGTATTGCTAATTGTGAATTCATAAATAAATATACAATGTCGTCAAATTTTACTGGTTTATTCACTTTTTAAAAGTAGCGTTCTTTATGGGACACCTTTTAGTTATCTGATAAGTGAACTATAAACTATACCAAGTCTGTTAAGTTGATTATGAACTCCTAAATGTCTAATAAGTTGATTATAAACTCCTAAATATCTAATAAGTTGATTTTGAAATCCTAAATGTCTAATAAGTTGATTATGAACTCCTAAATGTCTAATAAGTTGATTATAAACTCCTAAATGTCTAATAAGTTGATTATAAACTCCTAAATGTCTAATAAGTTGATTATGAACTCCTAAATGTCTAATAAGTTGATTATAAACTCCTAAATATCTAATAAGTTGATTTTGAAATCCTAAATGTCTATTAAGTTGATTATGAACTTCTAGATGTCTTATAAGTTGATTATGAACTCTTTAGTGTCCAATAAGTTATTATGAACTCCTAAATGTCTAATAAGCTGATTATGAACTTCTGCATGGTCTAAAAGTTGTTACTCTGTAGATGTGTAACAATGTATATTATTGTAGCCGATAAAATGTACAGTAATAATTTAGTGTTACATTAATAGATAAAAAATAACGTAAACGAAACAAATTCAAAAAAATAATAATTCTTATATTTTTCTTGTAATTAATAAATAGGCAATCTATAACTTCAAATGATAAAGGAAGCAATGATGTATTCTGTCTGGAATACATTTTTTGTTTATGATTTATGTCAAGAGGCCAGTGAACCTTCAATCCACACAGTTATATATTTGCACTGTATTGTTTGCTCTTAAAGGATGCATTTCACTTATGTATTCATGTTGTGTATTTTATGTATTCATGAAGGCAGACAACCGGAACCAGGGTAGCTTCCGCTTTCTACCATCATATTAGGTTCTATTTTTTTTTTCTCCCACTCAACTATTTTTTGTGTTTTTGTCTTTTTTACGTACCTTGAATTTTTGTTTCTCGACTCTAAAGGAAAGAGCACGGCGTGACGTAATCTTTTATGTCTTACCATAATGTTTTTTATTTAGTGAATAAATATCATATATGAATAAACTAAAACAAATAACAAGCTAGGCTTTTTGTTGAAATAATATAGTTTTAGATCTAAAAACAAATGTATACGACATTTGAAGCTTGTCTGAAACGGATTTATGTCTTGGAATTTTTGAAATCGGAGACATAAAATATTTACGTTCTTATTCGTTCTTATTTACGTTCTTATTCGTTCTTATTTACGTTCTTATTCGTTCTTATTTACGTTCTTATTCGTTCTTATTTACGTTCTTATTCGTTCTTATTTACGTTCTTATTCGTTCTTATTTACGTTCTTATTCGTTCTTATTTACGTTCTTATTCGTTCTTATTTACGTTCTTATTCGTTCTTATTTACGTTCTTATTCGTTCTTATTTACGTTCTTATTCGTTCTTATTTACGTTCTTATTCGTTCTTATTTACGTTCTTATTCGTTCTTATTTACGTTCTTATTCGTTCTTATTTACGTTCTTATTCGTTCTTATTTACGTTCTTATTCGTTCTTATTTACGTTCTTATTCGTTCTTATTTACGTTCTTATTCGTTCTTATTTACGTTCTTATTCGTTCTTATTTACGTTCTTATTCGTTCTTATTTACGTTCTTATTCGTTCTNATTTTTTTTTTTTTTTTTTTTTTTTGTTTGTTGGTATATTCACTTGTCAATTCTTTGTTTGATTTTCCATTTCTATTCTGAATATTGGTGAGAAAAGGAAGTTTAATAGGAGGCATTAAGCTCTTTTGAAGTTGAAAGTGAAACTGCAGCGCGAGGCCCCCCTATTAGTGGCCCGCAAGACATCTCCTACTGTCTCCCGCGAGGGCTTCCACATTTAAATCAAACTCTCTTGTCTTTCCGCTTTGATAATCATCCTAACGGTTTTAAAATAGCAGGAATTCTCTATAGTTTTTTATTTATTTAGAATTCCTTGTTTGATAGCGCATGGGAAATTTTTGTAATTTTTTATTACCTTTTTTTAATTAAAAATATATAGCTTACAAAATAAAATATAAATATAGTTTTAATGACAAGTAGATAAATATACATATTTTATTTTTTGTTTTTTTGTAAGATAGAATTCAACTTTCGTTATTTTTAAGTTTTTTTCACTTTTATTTGTATCGCTTTTAGATTTTGAACACAAAAATTTATTTGGTTTGATTAGTAAATTAATAAAATATTGCCTCATTAGAAAATGGCTCATGAAATTAAATAGACGCGCTCTCTAACTTTAAAATGGAATATAGTGTAACAAAACTCACTATAATATTTATTTTAAATCAAATTATATTTATTATTAACAGCGGGAGACAGACAGAGAAAAATAGACTTCAGCGCCTGACTCGAACCACAGGCCTCTATATTTCCAGTATAGCGCTCTAACCAACTGAGCTACACTGAAGAATAATTTCCTCTGTGAATAACGATGCCTAGTCCCGAATTCCACTATGCAAAAAATTCTGCCTGAGCAATAGTAATAGGAACAATTATACCTAATTTTGACAAAAATCGGTCAGCTTTTACTCAAGTTATCGTCAGACACGTAAACGTTACTAAAAGAAAGAAGCTGGTTTGCGCTCAATTTAATTACCCCGTATATGATATACAACATAACATAACAAAACCTACAAAAGCATAATTTGTAACTTATCAAATTTACAATTAGTATGTGCAGTATTATTCTATTTATAAACTATATAATTTAATTGAAAAACAACGACTTACCTTGTAATAAATTAAAGGCATCTAAGTTTTCACTGTATTTCGGAGTTGTTATAAATTATTTTACTGTGTAGGAAATGGATTCTAAAAGATTCATATAAAGGGCATTGAACTAGTATATGAAGTCAAGTTTCTAAGGTTACAGAAGGTAACTTAAGATTACACATAACAATATTGGAGCCAGCGTGACCGAGGGTCTTAAGGCGCTTGCTCAGCTATCAATAAGTCGAGGCAACTCGAGTTCGTGGGTTCGATCCCGGGCCATGATGGTGCAGGGCGAGGGACAACCCCTATGGGGCACTCTTCCCCCACTCCTTTTATAGATTGGTCCGATCCCACTCGATTGATGTTGGTCCGATCCGTGTCATGATGATGTGATTTGTATCTATGGTTCGAGGATGGAGCAGGGCGAGGGACTCCCCCTATGGGGGACTCTTTCCCCACGCTTTGACGCATGCTTATATAGCTTACTAACGACCACACCATATTCGCTTCGGCGTTACAATGTATAAATGTATGATGTGTGAAGTAGCTGGAACTCTCCACAACGGGACGTAAAAAGGGCCTAAGTGATGGCCTAATTGCAAGGTTCGAACAAGTGGTTCGTCCTACCTGTTCTAGTAGGAAGTACTAGACTACTACTACACATTACAATATAAGACTTTCAGGGAAAGTATAATTTTCTGTAAGTTTTTCCAGCTGTTCTAAAATTAATTAAAAACTTGTTTCATATGAAAGAATGGAAGAAAATGCCGTCTTTTATTTATTAAAATTCAATTGATGAATTGAAATCCAAAGGCAAAATTAATTTAGAACTAAAATTACTAGGATCTATATGGACAAAAATAATTCTGTACTCAAAGAAATCAAGCCCATGTAGGGTTAAAGAAAATAGGGTTCAAATGTTTTACAGGGGAAGAAAATTGGTCCTTCAATATTGAATTTACAGTGCAAAGGAAAAACCCCTTTAAGATTTTTTTACTCTAGCTTTGATTTAGTTTTCAAATTTGTTTAGCTATTGTAAATTCTTTTACTTTTTTTTATGTTAAAGGAACAAAGAGAAGATAATAAATTATTCCATGAGGAAGGAACTAGGCAAATATTTTCCTAGTTGTTCTAGATAATGAAACAAATTAAGTTTAGATGAATAATAAATATTTCGATTAAAGTATGCAAGAGTCATGTTTTTTTACTACGTTTTTATTAACTTGGTTTCTTGTTTGTTTGTCCGGTACAAATCTTGCAATCGATTTTTAACTAACTTCCCGAGTAGCTAGACATTTGAAACTTTTAGAATAGCTGAGAACACGATGACAATGCATTATTGTAATACTTTCAGCCGTCTTTCAGCAGAGAGAGAAACATAATATATTTTACAATAAAAAAACATACATGAGGCTGCTCATTTATAATGAGTTGCTAAATACACAGCTTACTAAATCAATCTTATACAGACAATAACTTATTAAATAATGAAATATTTACAAAACAAAAATTATAGTATAATATGATCATCATTATACATTAGTCAAAAAATAATAAATTTTAAAAATCAACTTAACAAATAAATAACATCAAGATAGTTGTTTTGTCAAATAAAAAAATAAATAAACAAAATGTCAAAAATAAAATAAAATTTAGCCGTATATATGATGATTTAAAATACCAAGCGAATCTAAAATAATTGATTCAGCTATTCTTGTCAGTTCATTTTTCTCTATACCTATCTCAATGAAGAAATCGCTGGTAAACTTAGGTATAGTGCCTCTTGAACCAAACCAAAGTCCTTTCACATGATAATCCCTTAGACCGTTTCTTTTTTTAATAATTGAGACATCGGTCGTAAATTCCTTTCTTTTCAAGATGGACCTTCTCTCCTTGGTGTAGATCATTACTTTCATATCTAACCGTAGGGTCTATCACTAAAGCGTCCATGCTATTTTCTTTAAAAGCAACGATGTCAGCATATCTAGTAGAACCATTAGAATCAATGCTATAGACCTCATCATAGCAAGTATACCCCTTTTGCTTCATCAGGTCAATGATCTTATGCTTGACGTTGTGGTGACGGCGAGTAACGAGGAGCATGTTATTCGGACAATTACCAAGCACATGTGCTGGTGTTTCAGTCTCTCTGCTGCATCTGCGGCAGAGGGGTCCTAACTCTCCTGTAGACTGGGCGCCACTTGTTGGTACACCGCGAAGAGGGGCATAATTGATATTTAATTTTATAGCGTTGGTCCATTCAGATCCCGTAAGTATCTGTCTGTTGCTTATAAATTCGTTTGATTTTGTATTATCTTTAAAGTGACAGACACCTATACCTTGCCACTTACACTTACACCATTCATCAAAAGCTTTTTCTCGGAGTGACTGTCGGATCTTTTTAGCAGTATACTTATCTCCGAGGTTTTCAAGATTCAGACCGAGACGGTCTACACAATCAGAGATTTCACCGTCATAGTCAAGAATACTTTGAAATTGAACATCATTTATTTTTTTTAACTTTTGAAGAATGCTGATATGCTGTAAGGGAGCTTCCCACAAACATCTTAAAATACCGAGGCCTCTATACCTGCGTGGAGCATATAGCATGGCTGTTGATGAATTAGCAGGTAGACCTACTATGGCTTTAGTACATCTCCTAATAATTACATCGACACCTTCAAGAAATGCAGGTCGAAGTTTAGTCAATGGTGCTGTTTGTAAGGGGTAGGTTAAGAGAGGAAAAATATATTGATTTAAAATATTTAGCTTTTGGTCTGGTTTAAGTAA
>KZ651680.1:334651-346041 GCA_001010745.2 Gerris buenoi | reverse complement strand
GCATTCATTCATTCATTCGTTCGTTCATTCGTTCGTTCATTCATTCATTCATTGGTGGAGCAATATAAAACATCTGTTTTTATGGTTAAAATGTTTATATAAGTATTTAAGAATACCGCGTAATGTTATGGAAACATATATATTTCACTCAGGCAAAACTCATTTCATCCTCTATTAAGTTTCCCTATTATAAGTTTAGCACGTTGAAAGGACAAAGAACATTTTCTTTATGTCGCCAAACTGGATTGGATGCCAATCTATGTTCTTCTCTTTCTTGTCTTGTTTCTATCCCCCGAAACGTGTGGCTTTAATAGTTCTCTAGTTAAACGTACAACGTTTTATCCTCTGGCATGTGGCGGAACTATCGAAGTTGAGCATTTTCCAAAGCCAAAACTAAAATGATTGAAATTTTTAAGTCAATTCTGACGATTGTGTAACCTAAAGGATTTGGCAAGCTACTTTTCATTACCTGCTTAAGGTGGCTGTTACATTGCTTTTGCTTCTAAAGTAACGGAAGCTAAAGAATCGTTCTGAGGAACGAAATTGTTAAGGTCTTTGATTTCAAAAATTTCTAGACAGAAAGCCGTTTCAGACATTTTTGGTTCGATGTCTGTCTCTCGCTCAATTTTTGCTAATCAACTTACAACTCATTGTTGGTCCCATATAGTAGTAGTGTCATTTTGATGGAGAAAATTTTATTGTCATTTTAATGGAGAACATTTTATTATGTGATTTTGATGGAGACACCGTCACGCAAAATCCGTCACGAAATCTACAGATGACGATAACTTGAGTAAAAGATGACCGAGTTAGTTGAAATTTGGTACACACGTTCATTTTACCAATGAAGCCCAGTCTGAGTTTGTTACACAACGTTATCCGACCAAGCGNACACATCATACATTTGTACATTGTACCGCCGAAGCGAGTATGATGTGATCAATAGTGAGCCATATAAATCAGAGTGTCACGGCGAGGAATCGAACCCCATCTCGTTCCACTCATGATTCAGTGATGGCCGAGCAGACGTGGTTTTATCCACACGGCTACGCTACCTCTCTTGGTCCCATATAAGTTTCAGCTTTCTGTGCAAATTTGTTTCTGTTACATTAAATTACTCCTTATTATTTAATTATTCAGGAACAGAACATTGTGTTGAAAGTCTGACTCGGGTGTTATGTAGATGCTATGTTAGCTTGTTAACTTTACACATACAATAATAATGATCATAAAAAAGTCTTCAAATAAGGAAGTCGTTACCTCCTATGCCTTTTCTGTTTCTTCAAACGATAATAACAGTTACTATCTGCTCTGAGAGGCTATACTAAAGTTGGTAGGCGCAGAAAATGTAATAAAAGGGTTCGTGAAATGGTTGGACTTGCCTTTGTAATCTTGGTTTCGTTTTAAGGGTGGTATAATGGCTGAGAAATGTAACCTCTTCTTATTTCTGTAATGAAATTTTGTGCTACTAAATAGGTCAGTCAAAAGTACTATTTTTAGGAAACTATATTTTCATAATTAAATATTACAGATCCGGTGCCACTGCCCATAATATAGCTTTGGCCTCCATCTCTACAATTCAGCTCCATTCGGGGTCATCTAATTTTAATCCTGGAGCACTCTACCTGTTGTGAAGCCGTTCTGTCCTCTTCATCCGGCATCTCATAAATGCGCTGAACATGTGCTACCTTCCCTATAATAGCTTATATATACAGGGTGGGCAAAAAAACGCACTTTTTTAAACACGCATTGCTCAGCTTCTGTAATGAATGGAGATATAAGGTTTCGGGGTCTGAAAACTACATTCTTATATTTTAAATTTTGGGTGAAAGCCATGCAATGATGGTTTGAAATAGGGTCTTAAAAAAAAGTTGTAGTTCGGGTAGTAATCGTTATTTGATGGGAAGGTGTACAGTATAAGACATAAATTTGGCTTTTGATCTTCAATTTGAGGCAACATTTTGGTTAACACAACTTCAATGTTTGTTATAACACTGAGGGACTCCTCCCACTTACCTACAAAGAACCCCCCTCCACCATATTATAGTTGTTTTGATACAGTAAATTACTATATTATGGTAATTTACTCTATCAAAACTATAATACCAGACAATGATTACTACCTGGACAACTTAATTTAAAGACCCTAATTCAAACCGTCATTGCATGGCTTTCCCCCAAGTTTCACGTGGAGTGACTTTTCTTTCTTCATTTTTTGTGTCCAAAAGTGCGTTTTTTTTTTGTTTTTTTGTTTTTTTCCCACCCTGTATATTTATTTTCCATTTACAACTCCTACAATGGTTAAGCTCTTGGTTACTCATAAATCTGTCTCGTGACTCTTCTTTCAAATATTTAATGAGTCATTGTTTCAGCTCTGTATGTTACTTTTAAGAAAATATTTTAAATTTAAATTTAATTTTATCTCTAATTTAACACTTTCCTTTAAACTCAAAATTTCTTTCTGAGTTTAAATGTCTTTATATTTTGTTTTGTTGGCACCCCTTCTTCTAAATTTGGTTTATTAAGTAGAATATCAATAAATTAAAAACTAAGTTTAATGTATTATATATAAATAGAGTTGGATAACAACAAGAAAAAACAAGAAGAAAAGAAGCGAATCCTGTATCACGATGTTATTAATGTGTTTTACAGGGTTGCAGAATATAATAGAGAATATAATGAGATAGGGTTGTAGAATATATAGAGATAGGTGCCGGATAGTGTTTCGGATTAGACAATAGCCCGCTAACATTTCAGCTAATATAACTCAAAGCTTTGTGTGTACCTTCTATACATAACTAATATAAGACCAACACACAGGTAACACTTGTAAGCATCATTAGTGTCAAAGTGTCAACTATTCATTCCATCGGTTATTAGTATTAGTATTAAAGTATTACTCATCTAAACCTGTACATCCTTAATTACCTATAAATATTAATTAAATTTTCCTGGTGCTTCTAGATTTTAATTAAAACAAAATAATTGGTTATAATTAGAGTTCATGTTTCCTTATACTTCAAGGAAAGACAGTGAAATATCTACTTGCGATTTTAGCTTAGAGAGCATCTACTTTTATGAAGTTTTTTACTTTTTCTCACCTATGGTAGAGGAAAATATCGAAAACTTTTTTCGAGATTTCAACTCAATTATCCGTTTTGGGTTTTTTTTAAGACCGCCTGACTAGTTTTCAGCATGATGTCTGTATGTGTGAATCTATAATATTTGTAATGTGTATGTGTGTTATCACCGTAGCGCCTAGGGTGTTTAACCTAGAGAGTTGAAACTTAGCTGAAAAATCAGTCCTTACTTCTAGTTGTGCTGCCCAAAAAAATCAACATTTTCCACCATCTTGAACCAAGTAATTTACGTGTGACGACCGGTTTGTTTACAATTGTGTCCTAGGTATCGGTTAAATTTTTCTACATCTGTACTTCTTTACTTGTACTAATTTTTTTCTCTTACCGTCCCCTACACGAGGGCATATCTATGACACGGTTTAGATTCGGTGTGAACCGTTGCAAAAAGATTTGTCCATTTTGTAGTAGTTTTGGAATTTTTATGTTTTACCGCCTTTTTTATATTTCATATTTTTGGCAACACTGAGAGTTGTTAGAAAAAACACGTTATTAAATTCGAAGAGAGTCTCTTATGTTATTCGCGTCGGTTTATGTGTGCTTTCTCTGTTTTATTAACTTGTTNTCAACGCCATAGTTCCTATATTTTTATGTACTAAGTAAGAATAGGAGAATATAGTACAAACATCGTAAAAAAAAGGGGGGGGGGGAAATGTTATCATTGTTTTACAAACAATGTGATAACAAAAAAAGTTTTAAAAATGAGGGAATATAAATCATGACAAAAAGTATATAAACAATACCTTGTAAATGAAAATAAACATTTCAGTAGAAACTGCCTAACCTTCGTACAGGGTCTAATATATGCTAAGGGGAGCAACAAAAAAACCCAGAATAAGAAAAAAAACAAAACATTTTTTTGATAAATTATTCAACATGCATTTTTACTTCTCATTTAAAAAAAAAACATTTAGGAAGTAAAAAATTATGATAAACATAATGAAAAACAATAAAACAAAAAACTTTTTACCCAGAAAAAAAAAATATAAGTGCAAGATTTCGTGGGCAATTTAACTAATAGGACGATTTAATTAACCAGCATAATCAACCCAGCAGTATCAAGATGGTGGCCATTTAAAAATATGTTTATGTTTTACCGCCTTTTTTATATTTCATAATTTTGGCAACACTGAGAGTTGTTAGAAAAAACACGTTATTAAATTCGAAGAGAGTCTCTTATGTTATTCGCGTCTGTTTATGTGTGCTTTCTCTGTTTTATTAACTTGTTCCTTATTATTATTATTATACTATTTTACAAACTTTATCTAATTCTTGTTATTTTTTTGTTCCGCCCGTATTATTAATATTTTTACCTTATATTTTATAAGTTAAAGCTGATCAGCTGTCTAGTTGGTTGTCATTTATACGAAGTAAATAAATTCGGAACTATTTATTTATTTATTTATTTTTTCAATTTTTGAGTTTTTGGTAGTATTCATACTACGGAAAGTTTAAATTTTAATTTACGAATAAATCAAAATATTGGTTGGTTAGAGCGTTTGTAATAGTAATATAGGAGGCCCGTGGTTCGAATCCCGGCGCTGGAGTCTATTTTTCTCTGTCCGTCTCCCATTGTTAATAATAATTATAATTTGATCCATATTTTTTGTTTTTATTATTTATTTTTTTATTTTGATTAATATTTTTTTTTACTAATAACAATATAACAATTATATTATCAACACTACAATATGATTCAACAGAAAATTTTTAAAAAAAAGTAGTATATAAAAAAGTTCTTTTTATCTCGTAATTTTTCTTGTTATATTTGGAAACACCTCACATGTTCCCATTTTTATTCCTTCCAATGACCAAGTGGCAATTTAGTTGGGAGGAAATAATGGCTCAATTTCGAAAAAGTTTTCTTTTTGAGAAATTCTTATTTCTTTGTCTTGTTCTATGTTAGATTGAGACTATCGTCAAGGTAGGAAGGGAATAACAGCCCTCGCATGCGAGACATAGCTCAGCCAGATGATTCACCTTAAACTCTATCTCAAGCAATATTGTGACCAAGATTTTCTCGAAGCTCTCTAAATTCCACCTTGTTTTTATAAGGAATTCTAGTCACTCCAAGATATAAGATGTCGTTTGTGGACTATTTTTTTATAGAAACACATTTCTCTAGTACTCTATATTGTTCTCTTTGTTTATATTTCTTCTTTTATTTTTTTATTTTACCTTTCAAATAAAAATATATTGCTTTTAAATATAATATTAAATTTTTACTTATTTGAAACTTCCAACTGACTATTTCTTCCGAGCTTACCAAAAGAACGAAACATTTCTGAAGAACGAACAAACGTTTGGTGTCTGATTTCAAACATTCCAAGACAGAAATCCGTTTCAGACAACAGGGAACATTTTGGTTCCGTGTCTGAATGTCGGACTGTCAGGCGGTCTGTCGTTCAATTTTTGCGAAACAACATATCTTAAAAACTACACATCCAATTTTAATGAAATTTGGGTGGTAGGTCATAATAAGCCCATAGTTGGTCCCTTATAGGTTCCAACCTTCTGCGCCTATTTGTTTCTTTCCCAAATGCGCACATACCTACATTTATTTTTACCTATAGCTTCAAAAGTACTAATCTGATTTGTCTGAAACCTTTATAACATATCTAGAGTAACCCACAGATAGCTCCAGATTAATTTGAACCACCTGCGTCATTGTTTCAGCTCTGTATGTTACATCCGGTGCCACTGCCCATAATATAGCTTTGGCCTCCATCTCTACAATTCAGCTCCATTCGGGGTCATCTAATTTTAATCCTGGAGCACTCTACCTGTTGTGAAGCCGTTCTGTCCTCTTCATCCGGCATCTCATAAATGCGCTGAACATGTGCTACCTTCCCTATAATAGCTTATATATACAGGGTGGGCAAAAAAACGCACTTTTTTAAACACGCATTGCTCAGCTTCTGTAATGAATGGAGATATAAGGTTTCGGGGTCTGAAAACTACATTCTTATATTTTAAATTTTGGGTGAAAGCCATGCAATGATGGTTTGAAATAGGGTCTTAAAAAAAAGTTGTAGTTCGGGTAGTAATCGTTATTTGATGGGAAGGTGTACAGTATAAGACATAAATTTGGCTTTTGATCTTCAATTTGAGGCAACATTTTGGTTAACACAACTTCAATGTTTGTTATAACACTGAGGGACTCCTCCCACTTACCTACAAAGAACCCCCCTCCACCATATTATAGTTGTTTTGATANGTACAAATCTTCCAATCGTTTTTTAACTAACTTCCCGAGTAGCTAGACATTTGAAACTTTCAGAACAGCTCAGAACACGATGACAATGTATTATTTGAATACTTTTAGTAATTTTTCAGCAGAATTTAATTCGTTTTCAGCAAATTTGCTGCATGGAAAGTTAGTTCGGAAAAAATCCGCAAGCTATTTTATTTGTTTTGTCATATCCCAATTATTTACAATCATCATTTTGACAGATTTCAAATTTAAGATTTTTTATTGAGAGGTAAACATTAAATGACAGCAAAAAAGAATTAGTAAACTAAGTAAACAAAAAATGAATTAAAAAACGTAGTATATAAAAAGTTCTTCTTATCTTGTAATTTTTTTTATTAGCTTGTTTTCTTGTTTGTTTGTCCAGTACAAATTTTCCAATCGATTTTTAACTAACTTCCCGAGTAGCTAGACATTTGAAAAATTTAGAATAGCTGAGAACACGATGACAATGCGTTATTTTAATACTTTTAGCCATCTTTCAGCAAAATTTAATTCTTATTCAGCAAATTTTGCTGCATGGAAAGTTAGTTCAAAAAAAATCCCCGTTATTTTATTTGTTTTGACATAACCCATATTTACGATCTTCATTTTGACAGGTTTCAAATTATGGTTTGTGACAGAAAATTAAAAAAACGTATTATATAAAAAGTTTTTTTTACCTTGCAATTTTAAATTATTATTACATTTACCAAACATAAAAATATTTTGAATTCTAAAAAAAACAAAAAACATCGAGATAATTTATTAATTATAATCTATGATGAATATTGATATCAGTTATCATAGTCAGTATTAAATAAATGAATTCAAATTATTATTGTTGTTGTTTAGCAATTAGTGAATCTGTTGGGGTTATCTTAAAAACTTTTCATGATAAGTAAAATACACTTCTTTATTTATCAAATTACCTTTATAACCGCATTGAGTTTGATGTAACTTTTTTTCCATTGGTAATAAAAAAAGGCTCAATATAAAAACGTAACAATTTTAAATTACTTCGGTTGATTACATTTTAATACTTTTTAAAGAAAATATGTTTTATGAATAAATAATTAGACTACGAGTGGAAACGATCTCGTGTGTTCAATGTGCATGTTTATATTTTTACTTTCTGTTCTGAAATAATTAAAGATAATTATTATCTGTGGCAATATGTAATGAAGTAGATAATATATTTGGCGTTGCGTGGTTCAACTTTTCACGTAATGTAATTCCATTGCATGATCAGCGTTCTCAACTACAAAGTGTCCTATTTTTAATAATCGACTTTTAAAAATTGGTTACTAAAATATTAGCTTTATACCACATCCTAATTCCATTTTTTATTTAATTAATTCAAAACTTGAAAGTTACACAGATATTTATTACTAACGTTAATAGATGCTATCTATTTTTTTTGCAATCTATTGCTACATGTGTTTCTAGAAAACAGAAAGATTTCGTGGACAATTTAACTAATAGGACGATTTAATTAACCAGCATAATCAACCCAGCAGTATCAAGATGGTGGCCATTTAAAAATTAGTTTTAGTTATATAACTATTGAACCATATATTATAATCCCAACAAAACCACTTGTGCAAAAAAAAAAGAGCCAAGTCTCGCGTAAAAAGTAGTGAGATCATAGGATTAGCCAAGTCTCCCACTGTCCGAGTAAGTTCCACTAGGTCTAATTTATCCAGTGCAAGTACATGATGTTTGTCTGTCGCTCTCTCTCTTAATTCTCTTTCCCAAATAACTCTACACGTTTAAATTTAAAAAACATATTCTGACTTGACAAATACACATCACAAACTTAAATCAAATAATAAATATTTTTTATTTGAAGGACGCAAAACAAGGATACAAATTTGTAAGCGACACTGCATTTAATTTTAGCGTTTTTACCTAGTCAGAAAATGTTTTTAAATTTAAACGACTAGAGTGATTTGGGATAGAGAATAGAGTGGGGGTCGTAACATCATCTACTTGCACTGGATAAATTAGACCTAGTGGAACTTACTCGGACAGTGGAAAACTTGGCTAAACCTAAGATCTCACAACTTTTTTNCTAGCACCGGACGTCCTCTCCCAGCCATTCCTAGACCAATCCTAGCACCGGACGTCCTCTCCCAGCCATTCCTAGACCAATCCTAGCACCGGACGTCCTCTCCCAGCCATTCCTAGACCAATCCTAGCACCGGACGTCCTCTCCCAGCCATTCCTAGACCAATCCTAGCACCGGACGTCCTCTCCCAGCCATTCCTAGACCAATCCTAGCACCGGACGTCCTCTCCCAGCCATTCCTAGACCAATCCTAGCACCGGACGTCCTCTCCCAGCCATTCCTAGACCAATCCTAGCACCGGACGTCCTCTCCCAGCCATTCCTAGACCAATCCTAGCACCGGACGTCCTCTCCCAGCCATTCCTAGACCAATCCTAGCACCGGACGTCCTCTCCCAGCCATTCCTAGACCAATCCTAGCACCGGACGTCCTCTCCCAGCCATTCCTAGACCAATCCTAGCACCGGACGTCCTCTCCCAGCCATTCCTAGACCAATCCTAGCACCGGACGTCCTCTCCCAGCCATTCCTAGACCAATCCTAGCACCGGACGTCCTCTCCCAGCCATTCCTAGACCAATCCTAGCACCGGACGTCCTCTCCCAGCCATTCCTAGACCAATCCTAGCACCGGACGTCCTCTCCCAGCCATTCCTAGACCAATCCTAGCACCGGACGTCCTCTCCCAGCCATTCCTAGACCAATCCTAGCACCGGACGTCCTCTCCCAGCCATTCCTAGACCAATCCTAGCACCGGACGTCCTCTCCCAGCCATTCCTAGACCAATCCTAGCACCGGACGTCCTCTCCCAGCCATTCCTAGACCAATCCTAGCACCGGACGTCCTCTCCCAGCCATTCCTAGACCAATCCTAGCACCGGACGTCCTCTCCCAGCCATTCCTAGACCAATCCTAGCACCGGACGTCCTCTCCCAGCCATTCCTAGACCAATCCTAGCACCGGACGTCCTCTCCCAGCCATTCCTAGACCAATCCTAGCACCGGACGTCCTCTCCCAGCCATTCCTAGACCAATCCTAGCACCGGACGTCCTCTCCCAGCCATTCCTAGACCAATCCTAGCACCGGACGTCCTCTCCCAGCCATTCCTAGACCAATCCTAGCACCGGACGTCCTCTCCCAGCCATTCCTAGACCAATCCTAGCACCGGACGTCCTCTCCCAGCCATTCCTAGACCAATCCTAGCACCGGACGTCCTCTCCCAGCCATTCCTAGACCAATCCTAGCACCGGACGTCCTCTCCCAGCCATTCCTAGACCAATCCTAGCACCGGACGTCCTCTCCCAGCCATTCCTAGACCAATCCTAGCACCGGACGTCCTCTCCCAGCCATTCCTAGACCAATCCTAGCACCGGACGTCCTCTCCCAGCCATTCCTAGACCAATCCTAGCACCGGACGTCCTCTCCCAGCCATTCCTAGACCAATCCTAGCACCGGACGTCCTCTCCCAGCCATTCCTAGACCAATCCTAGCACCGGACGTCCTCTCCCAGCCATTCCTAGACCAATCCTAGCACCGGACGTCCTCTCCCAGCCATTCCTAGACCAATCCTAGCACCGGACGTCCTCTCCCAGCCATTCCTAGACCAATCCTAGCACCGGACGTCCTCTCCCAGCCATTCCTAGACCAATCCTAGCACCGGACGTCCTCTCCCAGCCATTCCTAGACCAATCCTAGCACCGGACGTCCTCTCCCAGCCATTCCTAGACCAATCCTAGCACCGGACGTCCTCTCCCAGCCATTCCTAGACCAATCCTAGCACCGGACGTCCTCTCCCAGCCATTCCTAGACCAATCCTAGCACCGGACGTCCTCTCCCAGCCATTCCTAGACCAATCCTAGCACCGGACGTCCTCTCCCAGCCATTCCTAGACCAATCCTAGCACCGGACGTCCTCTCCCAGCCATTCCTAGACCAATCCTAGCACCGGACGTCCTCTCCCAGCCATTCCTAGACCAATCCTAGCACCGGACGTCCTCTCCCAGCCATTCCTAGACCAATCCTAGCACCGGACGTCCTCTCCCAGCCATTCCTAGACCAATCCTAGCACCGGACGTCCTCTCCCAGCCATTCCTAGACCAATCCTAGCACCGGACGTCCTCTCCCAGCCATTCCTAGACCAATCCTAGCACCGGACGTCCTCTCCCAGCCATTCCTAGACCAATCCTAGCACCGGACGTCCTCTCCCAGCCATTCCTAGACCAATCCTAGCACCGGACGTCCTCTCCCAGCCATTCCTAGACCAATCCTAGCACCGGACGTCCTCTCCCAGCCATTCCTAGACCAATCCTAGCACCGGACGTCCTCTCCCAGCCATTCCTAGACCAATCCTAGCACCGGACGTCCTCTCCCAGCCATTCCTAGACCAATCCTAGCACCGGACGTCCTCTCCCAGCCATTCCTAGACCAATCCTAGCTCCGGACGTCCTCTCCCAGCCATTGTGTCTAGTATACTTCCTTTCCTATTGGCATACTTGCAATATAGTATTTGCCATTGTGTCTCGTATACTCCCTTTCCTATTGGCATACTTGCAATATAGTAGTTGCCATTGTGTCTCGTTTACTTCCTTTCCTATTAGCATACTTTCAATATCCTGGTTCCAATTGGG
Organism: Gerris buenoi; assembly: GCA_001010745.2. NCBI lineage: Eukaryota > Metazoa > Arthropoda > Insecta > Hemiptera > Gerridae > Gerris > Gerris buenoi. The sequence goes on along the minus strand of KZ651680.1, from coordinate 334,985 downwards.
TCGTAAACTTCCTTTCCTATTGGCATACTTGCAATATAGTAGTTGCCATTGTGTCTCGTATACTTCCTTTCCTATTGGCATACTTGCAATATAGTAGTTGCCATTGTGTCTCGTATACTTCCTTTCCTATTAGCATACTTGCAATATAGTAGTTGCCATTGTGTCTCGTATACTTCCTTTCCTATTGGCATACTTGCAATATAGTAGTTGCCATTGTGTCTCGTATACTTCCTTTCCTATTGGCATACTTGCAATATAGTAGTTGCCATTGTGTCTCGTATACTTCCTTTCCTATTAGCATACTTGCAATATAGTAGTTGCCATTGTGTCTCGT
>KZ651680.1:316581-331879 GCA_001010745.2 Gerris buenoi | reverse complement strand
TCTCCAAATTCATAATAATCTTAAATATACGATGAGAGTACGATTTATATCTTCTGATAAATTTTTTACTTCTTTTGTTGATTAGAAACCCTGTACCTCCGAAGCTTCCCTCGCCGTTATAACAAAACTCTACGTCGTGACCCAGATCTAGTACACTTTGTCCTTGTCTTCTAACTTCAGATAAACCAATAATATCCCAATCTGAATCTTTCATTACTTCCAAAATTTCGTGCAGTTTTTCATCGTCCCGCATTGATCGACAGTTATACGTGTATAGGATTAACGAGTTGGTTTCATTTAACGGCTTCCTATTGTCTTTATTATTTATTTTATACTTTCGTTGCTATTGTTTCTTGTAGTCAGCCATAGGTGGATCGGTATTAGAATTAACTTTCGTAGTTTCTTTCTGACGGGAACTATTAGGATGGTGGATTTTAACATTTTCATCAAAATAGTTGGACAGCTGCGTCTGTTGGGGCGAAGTCTTGGCATTTTTCTTTTTCTGGAACTTCTCATTGTTTCTGCTGGTATAACAGTTGTTAGGGGAGCTATCAAGGGGTCTTTTGTTTCTTAGTGATATTCTATCTTCCTTGTCATTAAAATCCCTGATAACTAATTTGTCATATTTAATAACAGCAAATTTACCTTCTTTTCTTGCCTCTTCCATATCTTTAAGTAAGTTTCTTCTAATATCACGAACATGAGGAGGGTAGTCTTCTGATAGAAATATATCAGATCCCTTAAGAAGATTTTTATTCTTCAAGATTTCTAACTTTTTAGAAAACTTTAAGAAGTTAACACAAATCGGCCTAATTTTGTTAGTTTCTGGTTTGCCCAATCTTCTTGCCTCTGCAATGTCTTCTATCTTTAGATTTAAATTCAATTTATTATTTAGGACTCTAACAGTATTTCCTTCAGTTTGGACGATGCCTTCTCTTTCTTCTTCCTCCACACCATGGATAATAATATTATTTTTTCTAAGGGTCTTCTCTAGAAAGTTGATTCTTTCCTCTTGCTTTGTTATTTTCTGACAGTTGATTTCTTGTTGTAATTTTATCTCCTTCAACTCGTCTTTTACTTCTTCTTTGGCTTTAATTATTTCTTGTTTTAATTCTTCTTTGAATGCCGAGAGAAGCTCTATTAGTTTATTTTCATTCATGGTTTTTATTTGTTATTTTTACGTAGGAGAATAGTGGTAATTAAGATGATCTTATCAATACGTTTCGAATAATATTTGGGTTAGAGATAATTCAAGCTTTCTATAGATTAATCCTACACTATTTAAGTTTTATCTTAGTGCCGTTACTCTTGACGGTGTTTGAACTCGCGAAAGATGTTAATTCAAACAATAAAGTTCGTAAAAGAATCTCAGAAAACTTTATAATTAGTCGCCGAAATTAAATCACCATCGGTGAGAATCGAACCTGTAATGTAATCTCTTTCAGAATACTTTAATTTAGTGCACCGCTTTAAACGACTGCGCCACGGGACCGGAGATGTTGGCCAATGTCCTTCGCACCTACGTAGACTATATCCCCTGTCACTTTGTTAAACGAGTAGGTTATGGCACATCTTTGCATTTAATATTAAATGTATTATTGAGGCATAAAAAGTTATAAATGTTTTACGAAAAGCTTAATAAGGGTCCTACCTCTAAAATGTGTTGTTACGCTGGCAAACAAATTGAGTAATTTCATGCACTCGCTTGTGATAAAGTGTAGCCATATGGTTTCACTCTTTCCATTAAAAAATGTTAAAATAAATCAAAATTATTTATTCCCACGTTAAGGTAACACTCTCACTATTTATTATAACCTTATCGGATGATTTGGAACAAAAAATTGTTTTAATATAGGCGAATTTACACTATTAAACAAGCAAAAATGCTAGAGCCTCTTACTCACTATATGTTGTCACACAACAGACTCCAGAAACCACAACAGACATAAGAATTACATGATAAATAACAATTGTGGAAATAATCTAGTTATTACCTATATCCTAAAACGTTAAAATCTATTCTCATGTAGAAAAAAAGATGATAATTTTGTTGTAAGTCTCATTCGGGGAACTATTCGTTCACCACGTCAATTTCCTATAATCAATAAAATACAATACTAGTAATGTGGTAGTCAATTATAAGAAAATGAAAGGAAAGGTATTAACAATATAAGAAGTAGATCTAAGAAACAGTTAAAACAGTAGATACATAAGCAGATTTACCATGAGTGAAAAACAGTGACTAGAGTAGACTAATAACACAATAACAATATAACCAGCTTAACACAATTAGTTAACAATCTAAAAATTAAACTAAACATCACAGTCGAAATAGTTAAATGGTAACATTTAAAGTGTAAAAGTCACAGAATAAAACTAAAATAAAATAAAATACGTCCTGTTATCACTGGTAATGATAAGGACTAGGCTACAAGTTTCTAATATCTAAAATGTCAACAATGATTAAAATGTAATAAGACGGTAACTATGTTTAACAATAATGACTAATAAAATTAAATAAATGACTGATTAAGTTATATAATTTCAATTGAATTGGTTAATGGTAAAAAATAATAATGTAGATATGTATTATAAAGTGTATTGCTTGGCGGGAATTTCGAATTCAAATGGTAGACTCCACTGTAGAACTTGTTTACGGATCTAGAATCCGTTTTGAGATTGACTGTGGNATAATGAAAAACAATAAAACAAAACTTTTTACCCAGAAAAAAAAATATAAATGCTATCACTTTAAATACCTCCCTTAGTTTTTTTTCGACTGGTTTAAAAAAAAAAAAAAAAATGTAAACACAAAAGGTGTATAAAAATGTACGTATAAACAGTATTGTAAAGAATTAAAAAAAAATTAACATTTAGTTGAAATTAAAGTCAGCGAATACATTTTCTTTTTTAAATTAAAAATAAAAAGACTAATTTTTTACGCTCTGATGAAAATGGCCAATTTTGAACTAATTTAGTAAGCGTTTTAACTCTGAATAGGATTTTATGCTTTTAGTACTTTACGATGGAGAAAGATAAAAAAAAAAAAATTATAATAAATTTAAAAAATGAAACATCGTGTTTGGTTGATAGGGTCGAATAATTTAATAAGGACTAAACTTCGTAAATAATTTAAAAAAAAAAAAAAAAATTGAAGAGAGAAATATAAGAGAGTTAAAACTATATGAATAATTTATCTTAAAATTTTGTTATAAAATTATAAAATAAAATTGACAATCTTTTTCTACTAAAATACGAAAATAAGGAGAAAAATCATGATTATTTTCAAAAAAAAAACATTCTGCATGAGATTATATTAAAAGTGGAAAAAGTATGTTTCGATAATAATTGAATGGAATTAATTTGAAATGGATTTTGCATTATGGAGGATTATGTGGAATTTTGGAAAGTTGTGAAATATGTATGGAAAATTCATGTATTAATATAATATGCTTTATTAATTTAGTTTCGATATAATGATAATCTGTTCTTATTCCATTATATGTGCAACAATCGAATAAATCTACTCGACTCATTGTGTAAAATTAATTGGATTCTAATATTAAAAGATTAATTAAAAAAAAAAAAAAAAAAATCGTTCAATAATAGCTTTTAGTTTTTTATATTTAAATAAAAATAGATTTGTATTAAAATGCTGATGGAAATAACTTTCCTTTATTTAATTTTTTTTTTTGTCATAGATATTATTTCCTATTGGAATAATTTCAATATCGCAGTTCCCATTGTCTCATATTTGTAACCTGCCCAAACTTAGGGTCTCGGTAACTCCACTCACCCCAGCTAAACTCAGTGGAGACGGGGTGGTTCCTTTGTATTCCTCTCAATGCAGCGAACACTCTCAAGAACCGGGTAGCTTGCAATAACCAAACTGAGCTCCGAAACATTCCTTCAGTCCTTCCCGATAGGCACCACGTTATTTTATGGCCGAAATAACGAAACCAGCTCTAAACCCTCAGCAGAGATAAGGAGGTACAGGTACACGTTAGACCATAAACAATGCCTTCACGTACCAAAAAAGACAACTGTTAATTTCGATATAGGTTTTACCACCACAATAATTTACAAATTTACCAACAAGTATACCCAACATAACATAGTTCATAATCATAACCTCGAAGGCTCGCACATACTCGACCAACTCACGTAAAACGTTAACGTTAAAACAAACCCTCACTCAAAACTCTCTCCTAACCCCAGCTACGACTACTTCCCCCCGGCGCTAATAGCCTTCCTCGAACAGTCCCTTCCCTCTCCCAGCCATTTCTAGACCAATCCTAGCACCGGACGTCCTCTCCCAGCCATTCCTAGACCAATCCTAGCACCGGACGTCCTCTCCCAGCCATTCCTAGACCAATCCTAGCACCGGACGTCCTCTCCCAGCCATTCCTAGACCAATCCTAGCACCGGACGTCCTCTCCCAGCCATTCCTAGACCAATCCTAGCACCGGACGTCCTCTCCCAGCCATTCCTAGACCAATCCTAGCACCGGACGTCCTCTCCCAGCCATTCCTAGACCAATCCTAGCACCGGACGTCCTCTCCCAGCCATTCCTAGACCAATCCTAGCACCGGACGTCCTCTCCCAGCCATTCCTAGACCAATCCTAGCACCGGACGTCCTCTCCCAGCCATTCCTAGACCAATCCTAGCACCGGACGTCCTCTCCCAGCCATTCCTAGACCAATCCTAGCACCGGACGTCCTCTCCCAGCCATTCCTAGACCAATCCTAGCACCGGACGTCCTCTCCCAGCCATTCCTAGACCAATCCTAGCACCGGACGTCCTCTCCCAGCCATTCCTAGACCAATCCTAGCACCGGACGTCCTCTCCCAGCCATTCCTAGACCAATCCTAGCACCGGACGTCCTCTCCCAGCCATTCCTAGACCAATCCTAGCACCGGACGTCCTCTCCCAGCCATTCCTAGACCAATCCTAGCACCGGACGTCCTCTCCCAGCCATTCCTAGACCAATCCTAGCACCGGACGTCCTCTCCCAGCCATTCCTAGACCAATCCTAGCACCGGACGTCCTCTCCCAGCCATTCCTAGACCAATCCTAGCACCGGACGTCCTCTCCCAGCCATTCCTAGACCAATCCTAGCACCGGACGTCCTCTCCCAGCCATTCCTAGACCAATCCTAGCACCGGACGTCCTCTCCCAGCCATTCCTAGACCAATCCTAGCACCGGACGTCCTCTCCCAGCCATTCCTAGACCAATCCTAGCACCGGACGTCCTCTCCCAGCCATTCCTAGACCAATCCTAGCACCGGACGTCCTCTCCCAGCCATTCCTAGACCAATCCTAGCACCGGACGTCCTCTCCCAGCCATTCCTAGACCAATCCTAGCACCGGACGTCCTCTCCCAGCCATTCCTAGACCAATCCTAGCACCGGACGTCCTCTCCCAGCCATTCCTAGACCAATCCTAGCACCGGACGTCCTCTCCCAGCCATTCCTAGACCAATCCTAGCACCGGACGTCCTCTCCCAGCCATTCCTAGACCAATCCTAGCACCGGACGTCCTCTCCCAGCCATTCCTAGACCAATCCTAGCACCGGACGTCCTCTCCCAGCCATTCCTAGACCAATCCTAGCACCGGACGTCCTCTCCCAGCCATTCCTAGACCAATCCTAGCACCGGACGTCCTCTCCCAGCCATTCCTAGACCAATCCTAGCACCGGACGTCCTCTCCCAGCCATTCCTAGACCAATCCTAGCACCGGACGTCCTCTCCCAGCCATTCCTAGACCAATCCTAGCACCGGACGTCCTCTCCCAGCCATTCCTAGACCAATCCTAGCACCGGACGTCCTCTCCCAGCCATTCCTAGACCAATCCTAGCACCGGACGTCCTCTCCCAGCCATTCCTAGACCAATCCTAGCACCGGACGTCCTCTCCCAGCCATTCCTAGACCAATCCTAGCACCGGACGTCCTCTCCCAGCCATTCCTAGACCAATCCTAGCACCGGACGTCCTCTCCCAGCCATTCCTAGACCAATCCTAGCACCGGACGTCCTCTCCCAGCCATTCCTAGACCAATCCTAGCACCGGACGTCCTCTCCCAGCCATTCCTAGACCAATCCTAGCACCGGACGTCCTCTCCCAGCCATTCCTAGACCAATCCTAGCACCGGACGTCCTCTCCCAGCCATTCCTAGACCAATCCTAGCACCGGACGTCCTCTCCCAGCCATTCCTAGACCAATCCTAGCACCGGACGTCCTCTCCCAGCCATTCCTAGACCAATCCTAGCACCGGACGTCCTCTCCCAGCCATTCCTAGACCAATCCTAGCACCGGACGTCCTCTCCCAGCCATTCCTAGACCAATCCTAGCACCGGACGTCCTCTCCCAGCCATTCCTAGACCAATCCTAGCACCGGACGTCCTCTCCCAGCCATTCCTAGACCAATCCTAGCACCGGACGTCCTCTCCCAGCCATTCCTAGACCAATCCTAGCACCGGACGTCCTCTCCCAGCCATTCCTAGACCAATCCTAGCACCGGACGTCCTCTCCCAGCCATTCCTAGACCAATCCTAGCACCGGACGTCCTCTCCCAGCCATTCCTAGACCAATCCTAGCACCGGACGTCCTCTCCCAGCCATTCCTAGACCAATCCTAGCACCGGACGTCCTCTCCCAGCCATTCCTAGACCAATCCTAGCACCGGACGTCCTCTCCCAGCCATTCCTAGACCAATCCTAGCACCGGACGTCCTCTCCCAGCCATTCCTAGACCAATCCTAGCACCGGACGTCCTCTCCCAGCCATTCCTAGACCAATCCTAGCACCGGACGTCCTCTCCCAGCCATTCCTAGACCAATCCTAGCACCGGACGTCCTCTCCCAGCCATTCCTAGACCAATCCTAGCACCGGACGTCCTCTCCCAGCCATTCCTAGACCAATCCTAGCACCGGACGTCCTCTCCCAGCCATTNTTTGGTGGGACGGGTGGCACGATCTGTAGTTGATGAAACGGTTGCTTTTGATATCTTTTTCGTACCATGCCGTGGTGATATTACCTACTTGGTCTCTATAAATGGTCAAATCTAAGTAATTAATACTACCATTCTTTTCATATTCCACTGTGAATTGTAGCCGGGGGTGGAATTTGTTTAAATTATTAAGGATAGCGTCTACTTCACTTTTCTTAACTATTAAAAAATGGTCATCTATATATTTGGTAATGATAGTGGGCTTAAAATCTTTAAGGGTGTTCTAAAGTAAGTGGTTTAAGACTATACCACAAATGTTGACGGACATGGCTCCGCCCATGGGTATGCCATGTTTTTGGGCGTAATATTGAGAATTATATTGAAAGGTACCATTATTCAAGATAAGTTTTAAACAGTCAATGTATAAATTAAGGTCTTTAACTGGGGTGTGGGGTAAAATTTGTTCCCAGTTTGATCTGATTATTTGGTAAAAGGTCNACACACAGACAGACTGACACACAGACAGACTGACACACAGACAGACTGACACACAGACAGACTGACACACAGACAGACTGACACACAGACAGACTGACACACAGATAGACTGACACAATAGTTTTCTTATAAACCATCAGAGAAGGTGAGGAAAAGTAAAATGCTTAAATGTAACAATGATAAAAAAATTAAAATAAATAAAATTCAACACAATATATCATTAACGGGTGACATAAAATGTAATATGGTATTACTAGAATATTANTGAATAAATATTATGTTTTGGCTTGAAAATGGCTCGGGTTAGCCGAAACGTTGCCACCTAGCATGAAAGAGTACTAGTCTTCTTCTTCTTATTACCCTTCATGGATCCAAACTTCTGACTATATAAAAAAAATGAAGTTTAACATTTTTTGTGAAATACTCGCAATACGTGGAGCTACATGATACACTAATTAAGACTTAAAGAACCACCGGTTTTTCTAGAAGTATCTAGAAATCTCTTTGATTTTATTTGAAAGTTTTGTGATATCTGCGCCAAATCGAGCACAGTGAAGAACGTCAAAGCTAAAGTGTTAAAGCTAAATTTTATATTGGAATAAGTGTGGTTGAGCTGTATTAAGTATTTAGCTGGAAGATTGTAAACANTATAAAACAAAATCAATAATTTTGCCTAATTTAATATGTATGAAAATGAATTGTAATATATAAGAGCTATACCATTATGTATTCACACCTGTATTAACATATATATTCATAGTAATTCATTCCACTTAGCATTTTATCGATTGCATGTTTCCATGTTAGCATGTAATCTAAAAGCCCAATTCTATTGCATCATAATGGGTAATTTTTATCACATTGATTTTTCAATCTTTAAAAGAAAAAAAATGAATAAAAGCTAAGTGTACCCTGTAGAATATTATATAGTCAGAAGTTTGGATCCATGAAGGGTAATAAGAAGAAGAAGACTAGTACTCTTTCATGCTAGGTNTTTTGAATATTTCCTTTTTTTTTCAAAAAAAAAGAAAAAAGAAAAAAAAAAAATGGGCCTTCAGGATTAATAAATGATAGTGTGTATAAATTTTCCAGAACGAAAAACATGAAGTTACAACTTGTTCGATATATAACACCTTTGGGATCGATTATTTCTCTTTTATTTTGGTATCGATATATCGTTTTAACATTCTTTTCTCAAGAGAAGAGAAGAGTGGGGTTTTGAGTTGGGTTTTTTTTGTATTTTTTCGCTGCACCCCCTCCTTCAAATGATTTATTGCATGCGGCAAATACGGAACTGGACGGGAAGTTTTTGGTTGATCGATAATCAAAAACCCTCCTAGTTGTCGTGTTCCTAAGGGATAGATGAAAGCAGAGACGAAATCTAACCCATAAAATTTGTATACCAAACCAAAACCCCGTAGGGGGGTTACAAAATGGCTAGATTATTTCCCCCCCCCCCCCCCCCCCACCAACTGAGGGTCGACACAATGTCAGGCTTAAACTAGAAGTCGATACAGAGAATATATATTGGGTAGGAGATATTGCAGGTTTGCATTATGTAAAGGGGTTCTCTCTAACTTCTACTAATCTAAACATAGAACTACAGTTCAACTGACCCTTTACCTACTAATAACCAATTCGTATTTAATTAATAATAATGTCCCTTACTCGTTCAATTCAATTAATTTACTTGATTCCAATTAATTCTTAGCATGCTGTTCAGAAGCAATATGTAGAGATAATGCTATTGTTAATTACCTGTCTTATGACTCGAGGAAATACGCTGATAATAATCCTTTAAACCTTTTGATCTATTAATTATAATTCTAAATTTAACTCAGCATGTTAAGGTCAAGTTAATTTGACTTATAAAATTTATATCTTTACATTATACATTTAGTTATATCTTTTANTAGAACGATTTTTTTTTGCCTTTGTGGTGGGAATTGCCGCGATGACAAATTACCTCCTCGAGTATCGGAGTTGTGCAATTAAAATCTAACTCTGGGCACCAAATACTGATAAGTTTTAATTTTCTTTAAAAATTAATATTTCGTATATTACAATAACAATACAAGCAACTAGAAAAGCGCTACTAAAAATCGACAGCGAAAAGCGTTATACGTGTAATAGCGAGTTAGGTGTGCAATCAAGTCTACCCGCTTTCGGTATAGGGTCTCCCCCTACCGCGCTCGGTAGGGCCTACCCACTCTTTTAATCACCCAGTCATTTCAATCGGCTACCTGTCCCACGTCTTACTCTCTTCGCTTCTCGCTATTGCTCCAGCAGTTGCTCGCGCGCCCTAGCGCCCCCCTCCCCCAACCATAATCTATGTTCTACTGCTCCAATTTGCACCGGACCAACGCCACAGATCTTAGTTTAATTATTATTTTAAGAGATTGTGAACTATACAATTTGGCCTTCCACTCGTAGCGTCTAAGAACCATCTATTGTGTCCTTTTCCTTGTTGGTGCTTTTGAATATAACTGTTTCGTCAGGTTTGGCAGTATGACTTAATTCTAAATCAAGACCTGAAGGAGTATAACCCCTCTACATTTTGGGGCCATGGATGGCATAACCAGGTGGAACTAGAAGAAACGTTGTGGGTTAATCTACCCAGGCTTATTATGATGAATCTCTGGTTTGCCAAGCTGATTGTATACATAAGAACAAAACAAGACTCGTTCAGAGGCCTGAACAATTGCATTACGCTTCAATTTAGAGCCACGCGATGCCTATTTTAGTAACAGCTGCAGACTGACAGGTCAATAACTAGAGAATTACAACAAGACACGATTCAGTTGTTTATTCACGACATAAGTAGAGTAATCCCGAAAACGTGCTTCGAGAGATAACATGAAGAAAGCTTATATCAACCATTTTCGTGTTGAAAAAGCAGCTATTTATTTTAAGAAACATCATAAGTCTACTAAACATTCTACGTAGGGAGTTTTTATGATGATATAGACAGATTTAAGGCTTGAAACTTAAATACATAATAACTAATAACATTTGAGTTAGAAAAATAAAATAAAGATGTATTACATTTCTTAAGTGTTATTACAATTACAGGTTACTTAATTTTGTAATAAACCTGGTTGTACTGATTTTTTTTTAAATTTTAAGACATTATCTAGTTATACAGATGAAATTTAGTTTGCCGCTTTGAGTGAGTATTAATTGTTGTGTGAATTACTATTATTATAATAATAAAACTTTTTATTTTTATAATAATTTAAACCATTGAGTTACATGATTGTAATATATTCAATATAATACAGTAACATTTTATAGTTTGTTACATCTATCGTCAGTTTTACTGAATAAAACGTAAAACTTACTTATAGTCAAATACCCTTAATACTTATTTACTATCGTTGAACTTACTAATAATGGAACATCTGTAATACCTACCTACTTATTTTCGTTGAACTTACTAATAATGGAACATCCGTAATACCTACCTTCTTACTTTCGTTGAACTTACTAATAGTGGAAAATCTGTAATACCTACCTACTTACTTTCGTTGAACTTACTAATAGTGGAAAATCTGTAATACCTACCTACTTACTTTCGTTGAACTTACTAATAGTGGAAAATCTGTAATACNAATATTAATACGTTAAAACATTTGCTAATTTTTTTTTGCGAAATTTGAAACATCCATTATCAATAACTCTTACTTTTCGATAAATAGAAAAATTTTAACTAGCAATTCCACTGGTTCTTTTTCGGGGGGCGGAGGAAATCGTTACTACTTTTTCTTTTTTACTTTAGGCCATCATTGTAGAGAAAAACTGATACCGGAAAACAAAACTAGACAGTATCTCCATTCATGTGGATTGTGGATATTAAATTCAATAAAGGTGAAGTGAAACGATTTTGGGAAAACCAATAAGGGGTCGTAAGTTGAGACATCTGTGGAAAAAGACGGACACAAAACTAAAAGCTTTCTCTTACGATTCTATTCTATCTCATATTGCGAGGTTTTGAATTTCTTGAATATTTTTATAAAAAATGAGACAACATAAGGCCGCAGATAAAAAAGGAGAAATTTTTATAGTGTTTGTGCATCACGAAGTACTTTAGGAGATGATTTTACGTTGAAGAAACAGCAAAAAAGTTGGTATTGTCGGGGGATTTTTTAAAAAAAAGTTTTCAAAAACAGGAAGTTATTAAGAATAGTTATATCTCAACAAAAACTCTTATAGTCGAGGAGATAGCGTGCAAAAAAGGTTCTGACTAACATCAAGCTAGAATTTTGTTTTAAGTAAATGTTTTGGTGCCTTTTTAGACTATATCGTCGGCTAAGTTCGTCTGTGGGACATAGCTTGGCAATAGACCTTCGAAAAAAACAAACCGATCGAAAGCAGTCATGTCCGAATTATGGTAGACAATGTGATGTTCATGATCCCGAGTACGATCTTGGTTAGCAGACCAACAATCAAGTTGATGGAGATTGTCCCTTGACAGGGGAACACTTTGATTTGGAGTAATATTTGACTAACTAACCTATTGTGACAAACTACCATCAACTTGATAAGAGCGTACTGAGGATTTTCCACCAAAAAGAGTGGGAAATGGTCGCTCTCCACCGATTTGTTTTTTTCAAATGCCTATTGCAAAGCTATGTCCTGCAGATGAACTTAGCTGACCACATATTCTTAAAAGGCACCAAACCATTTACTTATACACAAAATTCTAGCTTGATGTTTGTCAGACACTTTTTTTGTCTCCTGGACAATTATGTTAACAAATAGAAAATAAGCACGAGGATACAAAGTTATATTTGGTACTGCATACAATTTTATTTTAAATATAAAGATCTTAATATAAACCATAGGGAAAATATGTTAGATATGGGAGTGTCTATGGAGGTCATCATAAGAAAAAATAAAATAGTCTCTCTAAGTAAATTAACTTTTTAATAGCCAAAGCAGCTTTCAGCCTTCATAAGGCCATCATCAGTGCCAGAATAAAGAAGAGATGAGTTACATAATAAGAAAATGACGTGAAAGGTGAGTCTACTTCATGTCGGAGATCGACATGAGACTCATTCAGGAAAATCTGTAATACCTACCTACTTACTTTCGTTGAACTTACTAATAGTGGAAAATCTGTAATACCTACCTACTTACTTTCGTTGAACTTACTAATAGTGGAAAATCTGTAATACACTAGAACTTCGATTATACGAAATCTGTACTAATTTGAACTGGGGATGGTTCGGATTATCAAGAGAAGCTATGTGCCACACTAATTGGCAGTCTATTAATTTTAATTTCATAACTTCCTACTTTTTACATGAAAGATTTCGTCTACTATAAAACTTATATTTCTATAGAAAAATTACTCATTTTAACTGACCAATTTTAACGTATCTGATATTGATGTCAAATATACGATGTAAGTAAAATTGATTATAAGGGAAGAGGTTAGACATTGATATCTGTTGCATTGTTCCAAGACTATTGACCAGGTCAAATCCTGAGTAGACTAAGCCTGTAATACACTTGATGTAAAGCAGGTTTAGTCTATTCGGATCTTCGTGTTCATCAATCACGCGAACCTTGATTCCTTCAATAAGTGATCTCAATCAACCACCCTTCAATTGTAAGTCAGCCCCTTTTCTCGATAGAGCCCTTCTGAACTGAGATATTTACTTCATTATTTTTAACAGCTTTAGACAGCCTTAGACAGTCTCATTAGACATTTTTTTTTATACAAATATTAGATAGTTTTATGTAATTTAGAAGTTTTAATTTAGAATTAAGAATCTGAGCAAAAGATATTATTTGCAGGTGTTCTAGAATCCGATCATACATTTGATATTAATAGTTATGAACTTCTACACTCGTGTCAAAAAAGTAGGAAATTGGACCTCCTAGAAAACCTTGAAATTCAAAGAGCTATACAAGATAAAAATGTAGAATGTTTTAACGAAAAATCAAATCTTAATAACTCTGCTCTGGTAAAACCTATAAAAAATATATTTGTAAAATAATGTCTAGTAGTTGTAAGAAAATATTTTAGCTTTAGTACCTAATATAAGAATTCATTGTTTAGTTTTAAGAAGTTGAAAACCAAATGTTTACCTGGAATAACACCTTTATTGGGTTCNTTGATTATAAGGGAAGAGGTTAGACATTGATATCTGTTGCATTGTTCCAAGACTATTGACCAGGTCAAATCCTGAGTAGACTAAGCCTGTAATACACTTGATGTAAAGCAGGTTTAGTCTATTCGGATCTTCGTGTTCATCAATCACGCGAACCTTGATTCCTTCAATAAGTGATCTCAATCAACCACCCTTCAATTGTAAGTCAGCCCCTTTTCTCGATAGAGCCCTTCTGAACTGAGATATTTACTTCATTATTTTTAACAGCTTTAGACAGCCTTAGACAGTCTCATTAGACATTTTTTTTTATTCAAATATTAGATAGTTTTATGTAATAAGTTTTAATTTAGAATTAAGAATCTGAGCAAAAGATATTATTTGCAGGTGTTGCATAAAATTAGGGCTCCAACGTAACAGTTATTTTCTAAATTAAAGAACATTTTAAAATGAATAGGTAAACATTATCATTAATTGAAGAATATTTAATTTTTTCCAAGAGTGTATAATATGTTCAATGAAGTCTTTTTGCTTAAATTTTCGTAATTAGCCCTGTTATTTTGTGAGTGCTTTCTAAGTATTAGTCTAATTTGTATCTTATAGCTAAATCTTGATCTGGGCTCCTTTTAATTTTTTGTTCACATTGTCGAGCTCTATTGAATTGATATGAAAAAAATGCTTTCTCAATTGATGTGGCACATAGCTTCCTCGCATCATATCACGTACTTTATTGATTTTATTATTTTACTAGCCCTTGCTTTATACTTTATTTTATAGTCCAGGAGATAATATATATTAGGGAATAGATAATATAATAAAGGGTGATTCAAAAAGAATGAACCGATTACTTGATCAAATATTTTGTAAGTGAATGTATCGATCAGATTGAGAGAGTGGTCGTTTGAAAGATTAGGTTTCTAAGTTTCGGATGGTTGCCGCGTGACCGCGCCAGGTGCATCGGTCTCCCAATGATGCTCAGTTGTTTGTTTATTGTCAAAATGACGACTCTTTAGCAGAAAGTGTTCTGTGTTCTCAAGTTGGCAAAACTTAAATCACAGTTTGTGATTTTTTTCTCTGGGGCTTCGTAAAGGATAAAGTCTTGGTTCCTCCATTAACAACTGGCCTGAATAACAACAACGATCAAATTCAATTGATCCTGATTTACTGAAACGTGTTTGGGAAGAATTCTCATATTGCCTTGATGCTGTTGGTGGTCCAAAGGGTGGTCATATTGAGCACTTGTAACATGTGAAATAAAACGACTGAGAGTAGAATAATTGTATTATGAGTTCGATTTTTTGTTTGCTATTTTTCCTTAATAAAATATTTAATCATGGAATCGGTTCATTCTTTTTGAATCACCCCTGTATTATATTATTTATTAGTCCAGAAGGTAATTTTGAGTACAAAATTACGTATAGTAGACCGAAAATCAAGTTAATGTTTGTTTGCCACTTGACAGGGGACCACTTTAATTTGGAGTAATATTTGAATAAGTATTCTATCAATGGACAAACTAACATGAACTTGATTTTCGGTCTACTTACTAATTAATTATGACTAGAGAGGTTAATAAAATGTAACACAACAATATTGTCACCACAATTTTTAATAAGTAATATACGCGTTTCGACTTATAATGTCATCATCAGTATGCGTGTTAACTTAGTAAGAGTAAATACTGTACTAAGCTAACTATTTTACAAACATTTTTTTATGGTAAATTAACAATGCAAAA
>KZ651680.1:250722-274650 GCA_001010745.2 Gerris buenoi | reverse complement strand
GCAACCACATTTTATTTTAATAAAAATAAATATTTGTTTTGATTTGAGGTCTTTAAATAGATATAATAACTCATTTAAATTAATTTAATTAGTTTTTACTTTTTTCTTGTAAGTATACACAGAGTTAACCCTGTTGCCATAAACCCAAACAATAATCTTATTATACTACATCTAATATTACGGTTATATACCAATTTTGTGTTTCCTCTAATTGGTAACGTAATTGGAGCAGAGGATAGCGTGTTAGACTCTATTACCGGGGGTCAGTGGTTCGCATCTTACCTGAGTGGAAGATTTTTTACAGATAAATCTTTCACCAGGATTAGTCTCGGAACACAACTACTGTTTCATTTCTTCCGACACACAAATTTCATTACAATTGATCTGTAAAAATCTTGGACGAGTCTCGAATCGCAAACTTCGTTACATGAGGTCCCCTTAAGAAAAAATTCACTCTACCGCCGCCAAAGAAGTTTCACTTCAAAAAAAATATTAAAGGTGATAATATAATCGAAAGTTACAAAGCTTGTGGACTGTATTTATTAAGGATATTGAATATCAAATGATGGGAAATAATATAGAATTTGTTCTTGAATATAAGGTATAAAAGGATAGCTTAAATGATAAAAGTACAATACCAGGTAAGTAGTTGAAGATATAGACATAAATTAGGATGGTAGAAATAGGATAATTCACAGATATGATACACAACTTGATAAAACGATAGATAATGTTTTAAGATATAAAAATATTAAAGGAAAGATAGACTTTTTAAATAAAAAGGAATGAAAAAACATAAAGTGATGAGTAAGTGCTGCATGAGGTAATACAAACAACAATGTCTAGTCAGGTTTGACAACCAGGCAAAAAAGAACGTAAAAAAATTACTTAAATCTAAACAAAGATTAACTAAACCAAATTAAAGAAAATTATAAACATTGAAAATTAACTGATTATTTTTAACTAACTACAGGATTAAACAACATATCTGGATATATTTTTAAAAAGCCAAGTAATTTACATATTAAGCATGTTATTTAAAGTATGGTCTATTGGTATATATGGTTTATTGGTTATTCACTTTATATGACAGCTGTGAGTGAAGTTTTCTTAAGTTATACGAAGCGGAAATCTTGAATAATAGATTAATATAACCTTTAACCATTTTTTTTTTTTTTTATTATTATTATTATACTCTACACTTAAGTTCCTCTTTATTTAGGTTCTGTAACCTTCCTTTTTATACTTTCCTAACCTTTAAACTCATTATAGGAAAAATATTATCATTTAAAAGAGATAAAAACAAAAACAAAACATTAAAACTTTTGGTGTTATAAATTGTACTGTGCAATGTTATATAGATTAATTAAATGAGGTAGTCTATGCTAAAAACTTGTCTAAAAATCTTCTGTTTAAGCAGGATTTACACGATTCAAGTATACTTGGACAATGTCAGCTCTACTTTGATGCTACTACTGGATCGTGTAAACAGTGTACCAAAGTCAAATGGACTTCCAAGTTGATTTGGATGCGTTCCATCTAAGTAGACTTTGATAAAAACAAAAATGGCGCCCAACTGACAAATTATGAGAACAAGCTGTCGAAATAAAACAGATGTGAGGTTAAGATGGGTTTTGTTAACCAGAAGGTGATATATCACTACTGTATTAACACTTAATAAGTACAATTTAACTGGAAAGTTCCAGAGGGAAAAACATTTCACACCATTTGTCTTAACCTCTACTTTATTTATAGTGTATCAAAGTTCCACTACTTGGACCAAGTTTACTTTGATCGTGTAAACCTTACTTGGGACAATTATAATTATAATTATTATTATAATTATAATTATAATTAACAATGGTCTAATTATTTACAAATTTAATTAAAATTGAACATGTCGTTTTAAAGATTTGTAATTCACAAAAATTGATTGACACGCCGACAGACAGACTCGGAACCAAAAATGTTCCCTGTTGTCTGAAACGTATTTTTGTCTTAGAATTTTTGAAATCGGAGACATAAAACTTTTTTACTACGTTTTTATTAACTTGGTTTCTTGTTTGTATGTTTGTTTGTCCGGTACAAATCTTGCAATCGAATTTTAACTAATATCCCGAGTAGCTAGACATTTGAAACTTGAAACAGCTCAGAACACGATGACAATGCATTATTTTAATGCTTTTAGTCATTTTTCAGCAGAATTTAATTAGTTTTCAGCAAATTTGCTGTATGAAAAGTTAGTTCGGAAAAAATCCGCAAGTTATTTTATTTGTTTTGTCATATCCCAAATATTTACAATCCTTTGACCTCCCCAATATTTACCTCCTTAGACGGATTTCAAATATAGATTTTTTATTGAGAGGTAAACATTGAATGACAGCAAAAAAGAATAAGTAATCCAAGNATACTTTTTTATTTCATATTTCGTAGTTAAAAGTGGTAAAAAGTAAAAGCAAGCGGAGGTTGGAATAAAAAAAGCCTTGCTTTTGCCTCCCTTTTAATCTTTAGTGAAACGATCCAACCGGAAATTCTTACTGAAAAAATAAACTAAATTATTATGGATTCAGCTAAGTGTGAATGAAAAATAAATATTTGGGGGGAAAAAGGGATGTCTTTTTTTACCCTTGTTTAAAAAATTTACTTTTTACCCTAAGGCTCTTTTCTTGTTTTAAAAAAAACATGGATAAAGGGAGAAAGTAAATTGTTTATAATATAGAACATAGCGCTCTTTGAACAAGATGAAAAACTTTTTTTTATAATAATTTGTTTTAAAAGCATCAAAAGCCATTGATAACGTTACATAGTATTAACGGATGTAAAAAAAAACGTCTACCAAGAGGCACATAGGTTCTTCATCTATCTATTACATTATTGTTTTGAGTATAGATCATTATTCCTGCATTGTGCTCCTCTGTGTATTGCCTGGCTTTTTACCATTTTGCCGAGTTCAATTACATAGAATGCCAATAACTGGCTCTAAATATGGCGTAGCTATTTTATTTTTGTCAATTATTGGTGAAATATCGATTTTCAATAATCTCTGTAGTAGTTTGTTACCCTCTAAAAATAGACTGCCAATTGGTGTGGCACATAGCTTCCTCGCATCCTATCCTCGTACTTTATTGTATTTATTCTTTTACAAGTCATTATTGTCTAATTGGTTTAATTGTTTTCCCCGTTTTTTTAATGTGTCAAAATTGTTTTGATATTTTACAAGAATTAAAGTATCAATTTAGCAAAAGTTAAAGAATGTAGACAGTTCAAATTAATCTGGGGTTATCTTCGGGTTACTTTCTATAAACTATAAAAGTTTCATTCAAATCAGATTAGTACTTTTGAAGCTATAGGTGTAAATAAATGTATGTTTGTGCGCCTGTGGAATAGAAACAATTAGGCACAGAAGGTTAAAACTTATATGCTTATGGGGCCAACAATGGGCTAATTATGACCTACCACCCAAATTTAATTAAAATTGAACGTGTAGTTTTTAAAATAGGGTGGTTCGCAAAAATTGATGGACAGACCGACAGACAGACACGGAACCAAAAATGATTCCTGATGTCAGAAACGGATTTCTGTCTTGGAATTTTTGAAATCGGAGACCTAAAGTAATTTCGCTCTTCAGAACGATCACATACCTTCGGTAAGCTCGGAAGCAATAGATTGATCTACGTTACCTTCGGTAAGCTCGGAAGCAATGGATTGATCTACGTTACCTTCGGTAAGCTTGGAAGCAATAGATTGATCTATGTTACCTTCGGTAAGCTTGGAAGCAATAGATTGATCTACGTTACCTTCGGTAAGCTCGGAAGCAATATATTGATCTACGTTACCTTCGGTAAGCTCGGAAGCAATGGATTGATCTACGTTACCTTTGGTAAGCTTGGAAGCAATAGATTGATCTACGGTTGATACGAAATATAAATTATATCTCTGATTAGATGCGCAGAAAGTGATTCTTTACGTACTTGTATTCATTGTGCATGTGCGTTTCATAATTCCTCTTTTTTTCGCCCTAGTGCGGTCGAAAAGAAGAATTCTTCCCCTTAAACTCACGATTAGCGAGTTTTGTTTACATCTAACAAAACTAATTTGCTGATTTTTTAATTAAAGTAACTGTTTATATAGAGTTTTTAGTTAAAAATATGATTGATTTATGTCATTATGACGAAAATAAGGAGAATAATACTCCTCCCGAAATAATTTATTCGGCACAAAATAAAACTAATGAATTAATGTCATCTTTATCAAAAGAGAAATACGAACTTATACATACTGGAAGTTTATTAATTTGCTTTCTGTATTTATTATTAAAATCCAACAGTCGTAGATAAAGTTTGGTTCGCAACTCGTGTGAAAACAATAAATAAAATGTAAAATACGACCGGAAATTTTGATTACGGGAAAAAAATTCTTCTTTCCCTAAATTAAACACACATGTGCTTCCTCAATGTTTGGCAGTAGACTCGGAAACAAAACATCATTTTTTGGCTCGCGTATATAATTTGTCTTTTAAGTGGACAGCAAAACTTAGCATATAAGGTGGACAACAAAACTTAGCATATAAGGTGGGCAACAAAACTTAGCATATAAGGTGGGCAACAAAACTTAGCATATAAGGTGGAAAACAAAACTTAGCATACAAGGTGGACAATTAAACTTAGCATATAAGGTGGACAACAAAACTTAGCATATAAGGTGGACATGTAAATCATTTAGCAAGTATTTAAAAAATGGAACCTAATACGTAAGGCAAGTAAATTATCTAACATTTAGAACTTCAATTGAGTCTTATAATATATGTAAATCCACATTTTTTACGTTCAAAATCCATCTACTTTTATAAAACTAGTTTCATATTTTTTTAATTGTTCGAATTTAGTTTAAAATAATTAAAAATTTTATGCCTTTAATTTGCCTAACTTAAATTGAAAAGGTTTTTGAGTTTGATGTCGGTAACAAGTTTGACATTTTTATCACTTTCCACCTCACAGAGAGTTCGGTTAATGGGTAGGGAGGGGGGGAATCTGGAATATTTTATGATTTTGGGGCACTAACTTTATTTTATCTTCACTTTGGTGAGGCCGACGAAATTTAATACGGTACAAAACTTTGATACATGCCATTATCAATATAGGACTCAAGTTTTTTATAAATAATGTAAAAATGATAAAATGATAATGATAATGCAAACGTTACCGCCAAAATTAACATAAACAAGATCTATTTTATTTGGGATTCAGGGTAACTTTGCACAATAAGTTTTATTTTGGGGCACTTCTTTAGATTGTTACTCCCCTATAATGAAAAACAGAGGGGAGTAACTATCTAAAGAAGGTGTACAGGAAGTTTTTCTTGAGTCTGTTACTCTCCTTAAATGAACAGAAGGGTGATATTGCTTTGTTCCAAAGTACATTTGGCTAAACATCAATTTGTCTTAGTAGTTAATGGGTTGAGGAAATGAAAATAACTGGCACACATAATTAAAGTATTTTCTGTAGATTGGTCAAATATACACCTATTGTAAATAATTCTTGATTTCATAAGTTTTCTCTTAATACATTTTCCATCTTCAGTCCTCTATTTTGAGACACAGCTATATTACAGGTCGATTTTGCGAATCTTGGGCGTATCTTGCGAACTGGGCTTCGATATAGGGTATCTGGTTTTTCGAGAGAGTATGAAATGAAAAAGTATCCCCATAAATAATAAAATTTTTAACAATATACAGAAACACTTAAATTGTATGCACCTTATATTTGTCAGGCTTTTCATTTCTATACGTGTTGCTGGGGATAAATACTTTTCTATTTATGTGTAATTATTTGATTTTAGCTTATCCATTTCAAGGAATAAATTTAATTTTAAATGTTTTTTAATGTCATATAAAACAATTTTCCTAAATAATAAAAGCTTTACCGATAAAAAAAAGCAATTTGTTGAGTCGTTCCAGTTCTAAATTCTATTAAATTTCGTACAAAAAGCTCTCCTAAGTTCATTTTATTATGTTATTCAATTCCCTGTTCGATTTAATTCAGTATTTTACTGTAATCTGAGTATTGAATTCCACGCTTTATGTGAAAATCTTTTTTGCTGAATTTAAATGTATTAAAGCTTTTTTTATGATATTACTCACTTATAATACGCACACAGGTACTAATGTTTAGTAAGTTGACACTTTCTCTAGTATAAAATATAGGTTTATTGTCTTTACCACAATATAAATTTAATAATAAATCAGACCGGTTTCAGCCTCTAATATACTACAATATCACAAGTATAAAAAGTATGACGGCTATCTTCAGTGCCTTATATTTATAGACTGACGAGAAGGTAAGGTGGCAAGTGTTTAGGACATAAGGTAGGGCGGGGTGTGGGGTTCATGGAAAAGCGGGTGTGAGGGGTTTCCAATCGGATTAAGAGCTAGGGCCAAGCTCTAGGTCTAGGAATGTGAAGGAAGTATAAATATTTATTTCATTCCTAGACCTAGAGCTTGGCCCTAACTCTTAATCCGATTGGAAACCCCTCACACCCGCTTTTCCATGAACCCCACACCCCTCCCGACCTTATGTCCTAAACACTTGCCACCTTACCTTCTCGTCAGTCTATAAATATAAGGCACTGAAGATAGCCGTCATACTTTTTATACTTGATGTGATATTGTAGTATATTAGAGGCTGAAACCGGTCTGATTTATTATTAAATTTATATTGTGGAAAAGACAATAAACCTATATTTTATATGTAGTACAGTGTTAATATTTCTTTTAACTTTAACAAGTGATACAAACTCGTCATTATGTTTGATTTCCACAAAATCTCAGTCAAAACAACGAACTTTCTCTAGTATTAATACTAAACAGTTAAGAATGGCTTCTTGTTATTATATATTTTGTCTATACATTGCTCAGAATTGATTTTTTTTTTTTGATACTTTTTCATTTTAGACATTTCAAAAACCGAATCTGGGCTTAACATTATTCGTGTATGTATGTATTATGGTTGTGTATTTATCGCCACCAGTCCGACTTTACAGGTGCAAAATTGGCTTAACGAAATCAATTACTTTTTTTCAGGGGTGAGTGCAAACAAATTGCGTATGTTGTTTGCTTAGTCTAATCGAAAAACATTGGGTAGGATCAAAGTTTTTTTTTGTTAAATTTTTGACTTTGAACTCTTATGGCGTCCGCAATTTTTGACCGATTGGAGTACTTAAACCTCATATAATGCTCTTTAAATCGAGTATTTGTTTTGTCAATTTGTCCTAGAACTAGTGTTATTAAATATTTACTGGTGCAACTGCCGTATTGATAGAAGAGACTGGTAATTAAATTATTTCCCAAATGGTTGATGATTGTTTAATGACTTCTCAGTCTACACGTAACAGTGCCGGTTACGTGTAATAAGGAATTAATTTGCTCTAGACGAAATCGTAAAAATAAATTTGGGCAAAGCTTTCAAGTATGTAATGATTCTAATTTTAAAATCCTAAAAATAAAACAAAATTTATCGAATAAACTGCCTAAAAACCGGTCTTTGACTGGACTAAAAAGTTAAATGATGTAATTCCGGTGATATTTGAAAGACGTTTATATCGAAAAAAAATTATTTCCAGCGGGATCAATATCGCAACATCTTAACATAAAATATTTAAATAGACTATATTTTAGAATTTTTAAAATTAAAATCGTCGAATTTTGTTTGTGTAGTATATGCATTTCTTTCTCTTTTTTTGAGCGTTTGCGTCCCCAACTTTAAGATCGGTTAATTAGTTTCATTTTTAAGTGCTAATTTATATATTCATATATAATATATTATGTTGCCACCGCACTGCTGATTTGATCATGTATTTACATATAGTATTAATTTTAAATGTATTTTTTTATAGAAGATCAATAAATGGCTTATTTATATTTATTTATAATATATTATTTTATTGTTTTGCATGTAAGCAGTTGAAGTTTGATCAAGGTAATAATATGACTCTAACTAAATAACAAAGTTATTCTTTAGAATTTGGGTCAAACAAAATTTAACAAAGTTATTGTTTAACATTGTTACCCTTTTAAATGTGATTATAAACACAATTTAAACTGTTCTTGTTATTTAGACAGTTGTATAAATTGAAGAGTTTAGCTATCATATACAGCTTTAAACGAGCTGTTTTATTATTAGTGTAAGCTTGCTTACGAAGTAAGGGTCTGTAATGCCGATATCTGTGGTCAAAATGGGGTCAGAGTTTACTGTTGAAGTGAGACTATAATGTAGAGTTAGATGGTTTGCTTCAAGCTGGTAGCAGAGACCAGGGGGATTCATGCCGCATTGCAACCACCCCTTTCTACTCTACCCTAGAGCAGCTTCCTACCTCCTTAGCAGAGCAATCAATCTAACCCCCACCAACTCCGGATGTATACATCCACTAACTCTAACAAACCGATTAACCACCATTTTATAATGGTTAACCACAAACCACGTTCACATTTATCCAATGAAGCAACGTCTTTATCAGTGGACGCAATTCACAAACGCTCTCATTTCTAATTACCTTTTGGACAATGTGTGCATTTTGATGCAACGTTTTATCTAAGCTTTTTAATTGCCGATATTTATCTAGTGTTACGGGTCATTATGTCGAACTATGTTTCTGTAAATAACACAATAATTAGATTGTAATCGAATTCCATGTAACTTTTACTGGAATCTAAATGAATTGTTCAGTCAACTATAATTTTAAGGATTTCTCTGTGAAACTTCGTTCCGTTACACATATTCATACATATTAAGAGAGTAGTATTTAATAAATCCCTCTATGTGCTAATCCTTACACAATAATAACCATTACATCCATTACTTCTTGCAATACCTATATTAAGGCAGGGATACAACACATGCCGTCCGATTGGGGAAGTAGCTTGCATGAAAAAAGGGTATTTTCCAGTAACTGGCATACCAAGGATTTTTATTAAGCTTTAATCTGCTTGATTGCCAGCTACAGGCATGCCATTTAACATATCCGCACGTGCAAGTAGCTGGCATGTTTTTGTTCAAGCTACAGGCATGTGTATCTCCGCCTCTATGGTAGGAGTTAGGTATGGAGAATCTGTGGAGTTTATAGAGAATCTGAGGAGTTTATGGAGAATCTGTGGAGTTTATAGAGAATCTGTGGAGTTTATGGAGAATATGGTACAGGCTTGGTTGCAACTTGGATGGGTGAACTCAGTTCTGAGTTCATTGGGTTTCACTCATAATCCCCATATAAATGGGTAGCTACCTTTGTAAAGTGGCAACTAACTGGTGTCTTATAATTGGCGTATGCCAATTGTAAGGTTTATACTGCTGATGAAGTGACATGAAAACCCAGTGTCATCCAATATCTATATATTATATAGTTGTATAAGCCCTTAGGCAGGTTTAGCCACCACGAATTGTTGCGCTACAGAGTTAGTCTGTTCTGCTACTGTGAACTCTAAGAAGTTGGAAGACTTCGATTCAACTACCTATCAGCAATTGATTGGCTCTCTCCTATACCTGGTGACCTTTACAACGACCTGATTTAGCTTACTTGGTCAGTCTGCTGAGTCAATGCAATGCTAAACCAAAGAAAGTGCATGTCAACGCTGCTAAAAGGGTGTTACGATATCTGAAACCTACTAAAAGCTTATATTATAAGATCTATATTTTCAAAAGTCTGGTGAGGCACTACAAGGACTAGTAGATGCAGACTGGTATGGCCAAGTAATAGACAGAAAGTACTATAGTGGGTACATCTTCATCCTAGCTGGAGCGGCAGATTTTTGAGAATAGAGAAAGCAATCAATGGCTTAACTCTCCAGCACAGAGGCAGAGTACATCTTGCTCACTAACGATACTCGAAGAACTCGACGAAAAAGACTATGCTATTGGACCTACTACAGTGTTCAAGTGTTCAGTGACAGCCAAAGCAAGAAAAAAATTATTGTGATTAATGAAGAGCACCATCCACCATCCACGCACAAAACATATAGATGTTCGCAGCCACTACATTAGGTAAGCGTATTATAGGGATGGAATCGTCCTAGTGGAACGTATATGCCGAATGACAAGATGCCTGCAGACATGCTGACAAAGAGACTTTCTAGGGCCAAAGCTGAGACGTTTAAAAGGCTCATGGGAGCCGTACCCAGTGAGAGAAAGTGTTGAAAAGTTATTTTCTTGGTTTTTTCTACTGGCTACCATCAGACTTTTCAAAATAATTATNTCGAAGATTCCAAGAAAGAAATCCGTTTCAGACATCAGAGAAAATTTTTGGTTCCGTGTATCTATCGCTCGTCGGTCTATCGCTCAATTTTTGCGAACCAAGTATGTTCACTACCTGTTTGTCCTAAGTACGTTTGAACCTTCAGTACTCATTTGTTTCTCTTCCACATGCGCAAAAACATTCATTTATTAGATGTATTTTACACTCATAGTTAAAAAAGTACTTTTAAATTTGACTGATTTGTACGAAACTTTTATGCTATAAAGGACTATAAGTAATAAGTAACCCGCATTTAGGCGTAGATTAATTTGAATCTTCTACGCTCTTTAACTTTTGCTAAATTGGTACCTCAGTGTAATATCAGATTAAAACAGTTTCTTAGCCCTCTAAAGAATTCTGAAAATCCGAAATTGATAATAACTCCTTAAATATTTAACTACTAAGTAGCACTACTACCATTTTTAGTTTTTTGTTAGATTTCTCCCTGTCGTTTTCACCGTGGCAGTATTGTGATGAATGAAGTTAATAGTATTGATTGAGATTTTATAGTATTTACTCATAGTGAAGGTAGATAAGTAAAGAAAAACACTTTTACTTGATCAATAACTTTTATATTTTCAAACCATAAAGACATTTTTAACATACATACCGGTTTCGACACTGACGATAACTGAATAAGTCGAAACCGGTATGTATGTTAAAAATGTATTTATGGTTTGACAATATAAAAGTTATTGATCAAGTGAAAGTGTTTTTCTTTACTTATCTACCTTTACTATTGTGATAAATGTTTAAGTACAGTGCGAGGCACTTGGTAAGTCGAAGAATCCTGTACCAGTTGATAGTCGGCTTTACGCATAAACCCTATAAACTTTAGTCCCAAGTTAATATAATTCGTCTCCTTCCTAGGTAAATCCAATTGGAATTTGTCTGTTAAATTTCATATCAGAGTGGAGAAGATGGGATCTGTGCCGGTTGGTTAATTGCTAAAGGACAGACTAGGACGGTTTTGTAGGAGGTTGAGACGGTTCCATTAGGCCTCTTCCTTTCAAATATTGAATTAACCCTAATAATTCCTTGCTTGTGTTGGTGGCCCTTCATTAGAGCCAATCCAACATAGATTAAACAGTAATTTCATATCAATTTGCCTGGAGGTTATTACGCGGTCTGCTGCCTTACCTTCGCTACCAGACCATTCTCCCTTCATTATCCTGCCAACTTAATATATAACTTGGCATCGCGTGGCTCATGTTGTGAGTTAAAGCGGATGGTTATAGTAAAGAGACGTGTAGTGAGAAAATAGGACTATTACTTAACCCTCTGGCCCCGGTCATACTTACTTCACTTTTCTACTTCACGATTTCGAAGATTCCAAGAAAGAAATCCGTTTCAGACATAGGCATGTGTATCTCCGCCTCTATGGTAGGAGTTAGGTATGGAGAATCTGTGGAGTTTATAGAGAATCTGAGGAGTTTATGGAGAATCTGTGGAGTTTATAGAGAATCTGTGGAGTTTATGGAGAATATGGTACAGGCTTGGTTGCAACTTGGATGGGTGAACTCAGTTCTGAGTTCATTGGGTTTCACTCATAATCCCCATATAAATGGGTAGCTACCTTTGTAAAGTGGCAACTAACTGGTGTCTTATAATTGGCGTATGCCAATTGTAAGGTTTATACTGCTGATGAAGTGACATGAAAACCCAGTGTCATCCAATATCTATATATTATATAGTTGTATAAGCCCTTAGGCAGGTTTAGCCACCACGAATTGTTGCGCTACAGAGTTAGTCTGTTCTGCTACTGTGAACTCTAAGAAGTTGGAAGACTTCGATTCAACTACCTATCAGCAATTGATTGGCTCTCTCCTATACCTGGTGACCTTTACAACGACCTGATTTAGCTTACTTGGTCAGTCTGCTGAGTCAATGCAATGCTAAACCAAAGAAAGTGCATGTCAACGCTGCTAAAAGGGTGTTACGATATCTGAAACCTACTAAAAGCTTATATTATAAGATCTATATTTTCAAAAGTCTGGTGAGGCACTACAAGGACTAGTAGATGCAGACTGGTATGGCCAAGTAATAGACAGAAAGTACTATAGTGGGTACATCTTCATCCTAGCTGGAGCGGCAGATTTTTGAGAATAGAGGAAGCAATCAATGGCTGAACTCTCCAGCACAGAGGCAGAGTACATCTTGCTCACTAACGATACTCGAAGAACTCGACGAAAAAGACTATGCTATTGGACCTACTACAGTGTTCAAGTGTTCAGTGACAGCCAAAGCAAGAAAAAAATTATTGTGATNGATTACTCGGGAAAAATTACCCGGAAATACTGTGGAATAAGAGAAAGTAGTAACGATCGTTAAATCTTAACACGTTGATTTGAAGATTACTCGGGATAGATTACCCGGAAACACTGCGGAATAAGAGAAAGTAGTAACAATCGTTAAATCTTATCACGTTGATCTGAAGATTACTCTGAATCTTGAGGGATTACTCGGGAAAAATTACCCGGAAATACTGTGGAATAAGAGAAAGTAGTAACGATCGTTAAATCTTAACACGTTGATTTGAAGATTACTCGGGATAGATTACCCGGAAACACTGCGGAATAAGAGAAAGTAGTAACAATCGTTAAATCTTATCACGTTGATCTGAAGATTACTCTGAATCTTGAGGGATTACTCGGGAAAAATTACCCGGAAATACTGTGGAATAAGAGAAAGTAGTAACGATCGTTAAATCTTAACACGTTGATTTGAAGATTACTCGGGATAGATTACCCGGAAACACTGCGGAATAAGAGAAAGTAGTAACAATCGTTAAATCTTATCACGTTGATCTGAAGATTACTCTGAATCTTGAGGGATTACTCGGGAAAAATTACCCGGAAATACTGTGGAATAAGAGAAAGTAGTAACGATCGTTAAATCTTAACACGTTGATTTGAAGATTACTCGGGATAGATTACCCGGAAACACTGCGGAATAAGAGAAAGTAGTAACAATCGTTAAATCTTATCACGTTGATCTAGAGATTACTCTGAATCTTGAGGGATTACTCGGGAAAGATTACCCGGAAACACTGTGAAAAAAGAGAAAGTAATAACGATCGTTCAATCTCTTTCTCAAGGCAAGAGAATAATGTTGAATTTTTTATGCACTTTTTGTGTAGAACAGAGAAAGTTTCAACACATAATACATGAAACGTTTCTTTTCTTTGTGTTTAATGTTACTTCTTAGCAAAAAAAATCCAAAGATAACGTAGGTTTCAGCATTTCAGAAGTACACTCTTCCATGTTCTGCTATCTTTATTTAATGAAACACTTCATATGATTTACATCTCGTTACATTACGTATTCATTCTCTTTCTCTATCTACAATGTTACTTCCTCAACTCTCCTTATTGTTTATTTATTACTTTCCAGACTCTGTTTCTTTTTGTTTACATTGTGTGTATACATAATTCCAGGATGTTTATAACACAGAACATTTTATACATATATGTATAGAGGAAGATAAAGGACAATTTATTATAAGTGAAAGTGGTTTCGAATCAAATACATACGGCAAGCTTGTTTGAAAAAGAGAATGTCTAGTAAGACGTATATGCAACGAAGAAAACGGATCCTTTATCAGTGTAAAAGTGGAGTTATAAGAAGTATATTGTTTATGCTTATCTAAAACAGAACATTTATGTTTATTATGATAACTCTGCTTGGATAATATTACTTAAGTTAAAGTGGTCGGCTGAACTGAAGGAGACGATACGGTCGAGAATCGCTTGGCGGCACAACTTTGCTTAATTTATACACTTGAGAGATAATATTCCTTAGTCAAACAGTACATTTGTATGATTTAAACATTTGAGAAATTATATTTGCATGATTTGTTCATAGAAGAGTAGATATCCCATAGTCAAAAATAGACGTTGGAGTGAGGCCCCGCCAATTTTTCTATAGACTACCTCATATTCTTCAGTTTTACCAAGTGGTCTCATGGAAGATATTCTTCTCATATTATATGATACGGGTTTAATGTGAAGCTCCATCAGCTGTATAAACCTTATAATTGGTATTCAAAACCAGTTTATCGCCACTTCCCATAAGCCTGCAATTGACCCCAGATCTGCGGTCACTGGTCACCCATCCAAATAGAAACCTCGTCTGGTAACCTGGACTCAGTTTTTTTTCTGAACACGTGTATATCCATCAAAATCTTAAAATCGAATTTTAGCGCCATATAAGTACATATGGCTCTTTACATGAGAAAGTAAAAATAAGTAGTTAGCACTTGGGAAGGAGAAAGAAGATAAGCCTTTTATTACAAGTAAAAGTGTCTTTATGGCAAATTGGCTACAAGGCTTCGACTATTTTTAACCTTACAATAGCCATGTAAATTAATTTATCGTTATATAATCTATAATGCTTCACAAAGGAATCAATATAGTGAGGTTAATCTTTAAGCGTTAACTTGAAGATTCTACGTGCGATAAAGATAATCTCCTAATATCTACACCACTTACTTCAAACATCCATTGATCCCGAGGCAACAAAAGAGCTTTTGATAATCTGATAACAGGACAAAGGTTCTTATCAGTTGATAACAACCTGTTGCTGTTACTTAGTAACAAGTTTTTTATCTAGGATTTTTTCATTAAAACGTTGTCTTCTACTCCCTGCGGATCATTAGTTACAATTCTTGATAACTTTTTATTTAATTGAACTTGTCTCATTTCAGATTCATTTTATAAAAAATTATAATAACTCTTATTTTACATTTTAAAAGAAAGGTTAATTTTTCTTTGTCAAAGTTATTAAATGAATTTTTAATATCTCTTATTTCTTTCTTTTTAGGGGGGTTCATTTAATTTTCTTTTAGAGAATTCTTTTTTTCTCATCTCATAAAATATTACCAAGGCAATTAAACCTAATTTACTTATCCTTCAGTATTATGCCCAAAATATAATTTAATATTAAATATCGTTAAATTAAAAGATATATATACCTTCCGGGATTTTTATATTTTATAATTCTTCAGTTAATGTACAAGATATTTTAAGTTTATAAACAAGATATTATGCAGTTCAGATATTATGGTACTTCTGTTACTCCCCTAAGTTGATTTAGAATATAAATGACTTGGACTAAATAACTAAAAAGAAAAAAGGGATGTTTAGTCAATGTTCTTTTGGACAAAGGAATATCACACTTCTGTTTTTATAAGGGGAGTTACAATCTGAAGAAGTGCCGATATTATATTATACATATGTTTTGTATTAGAATTAAATACAGTATAATAGGCATCGCGTGGCTCTAACATCGAAGCGAGTGCATAGCAATAAATTTTCTCCCTGCAGTGGTGTCGCTGTTGGATTTACTAAAAAATGTTCGTCTTATCCAATAGGTGATTATAGAATCTTTTCGTCCTGAAATTCCAATTTTACGTTTAAAGCTCACAGTTACTCACTGTTAGTCAGTTAGTGTTGCGCGCGAACTCTTGGACGGATAATACTGTCCAACGAACTTAGCCTGAGCAATAGTAAAAGGAATATGTATACAAAATTTCAACAAAATCGGTCATCTTATACTCAAGTTATCGTCGGACATGTAAACGTTACTGACAGATAGACAGGATGTATATTCCTGTACATCCTAACAGGATGTTTGATTCCTTCAACTATCTTTTAAGTAATAAAATTAATTTAGAATCCAGTCGAAACACATTTCCTTAGTCCTTCACCTTCACTATAATGGTGAAACTTCCTGCAATATTCAAGATTGTAGCTAAAGGGGTTTTAGTGATATCTTGAGGCAATGGATTGATAAGTGATACGTTAAGTAAATGGATTAGAAAGCGACGATTTTCACACTACACAGTTTAATCTCAGCTTTAGGGAGAAAGGATTAGGCGTTGAAATGTAATTTAAATAATCCATTCTCGACGGCATCCATTAAAAGACAGAATGTTTTATGTGCTAAAATGCCATTTGGATTGAGAAATGCCACGTTACTCTTTGCAATGTTCTCTAAATAACTATAGAACGATTTCCAATCAGATTATTGTACTTGAAAGAATAGGAAAAAGAATACGTGATGTGAGGTAAAAACTACGAGGGGGGGGGGGGGGCTCGGTTTCCATTTTAGGATTTGTTGAGTTAACAGAGCCTCAGCTTTGTGTCACGTTCAACAGACAACACTCTCAATGAAGCACCAATCAGCTCACCTCATCCTTCCTAACTTGTTAGAGGACTATCAAAAGAACCAATCAAAACCCTTCTCTATCAACCCTGGTCAACCAATACAATTCAGACCCAACTAAACCCATGTTTGCTTTTGGGTTATTTTTATTTATTTTTTTTTTTTCCTTTTTATAATTGGTTATAACTGATCGAATGAAAACCTTACCTTTTCCTGTCTTTTCTATAAAATGAGTCAGAGCAGTTGAAAAGAACAATTTGAACCTTTATAAAGGAATTGTGACAAAAGAGTATTAAAGAGCAAATGCTTCTTTTTATCATGAATTTTCGAACAAATCATATTAGGCCAACATTTTACGAGATTTCTCGTATATCTGAACATTTCCTTTTAATAGTGTTGGAAACCTGAATTAAGTTCTTATCATATGATACATATTACGTCAACTTTATATTCATTAATTATTGATAACATTGATAAAATACAGCATAAGAATATTACTTAACTATCATTGACTTAGAGACCTGACCTCTGCTTGAATTAAATAACATCCTTTTCAGGTTTAAAATTGTTATAAAAACTCAGATTTTTCTAGAATTATCAGTTTCGTTAAAAAAAAGTTGTGTTTTACCATCGTATTTTGAGGTAGTGTTAGATATGGTAAGGTTAACTTGGTAAGGATAACTAAGATAGGTCTGTGATTTTTAAAACACTATATTATTATCTTATTTGTGTTTTTTTTCTTTTTTTACTTTTCCTCACTACTAATGGTATTAAAAGTATACAACAAAACTCCACAATAAACCACAACACAACAAAACTACTTAGAGAAAATTTCATAGTCTCCTAGGTTTACCTTTCACATTGTAATTTTGTTCCATAATCAAATATTATTGACAAAAGATAACGTATACTTGAATTTAGGTTCATATTAGGTTTGTTCCAACCAAGCATTGTACCATCCACGGGATCGTCATGGGCATGCGCAATGAATAAAAGCCGTTCCAACTCGACTTGTGACAGTTTCGTGGACGGTACGAAACTGTTCCAACCTAGGCAGGGATCGTTTGTGAACCGTTCACTGTACGATTCCAACGATCCTCTGACAATACCGTGTACTGGTTTGTATGACATGGGCAGTTATGTCAATAGTCAAAAATATCAACAATAAGGTTCCCTAACTGTTAGGTTTCCTTTAATGTTTTTAATAATGTAGTGCGAATTATAGTCCTAAACCCGTTCCAACCTGACATGATTTTATTACAGTACAATCTTAGGGCATGCGTATAAAACCTGTCCTAAACGATTCCCGAACGATCCACGGGACGATACAAAGGGCGGTACAAGAAGGGGGGTTGGAACAGAACTATGATGCATTTTTTGATTGAAAATAATTTGGGATTGATTGTTCTACTTAAATAACTATAGTGTTATTCCATATTTTCTTTTCCAAAAATATGTCTAGATACTTTAAGTTTAATTAAAGTAACGGACCAACGGGAAACAATTTATTGTAATAGAAAATGTGTTATGAATTTAGATGAGATTTAAACAAGAAATTTAAAATTTAAGGTTTGTGCTGAAAGAAAGTAAGATAAAGTGTTATCTGATTCAATGTTTAGATAAAAAGTAGTTGTATTTTGATGAAACAGAAGTAATGGTCGGAGATAATTCATACTTTATATTTATTTTACTCTCTCAACTTTCAGAATCAGGTTATTTACTGTTCCAAATTACTTGTATAAAGGTCGGGGTTAAAACGATTTACTTTAATGAATTGTATCTTACCTCTAAAACTTTATGGGGTAGTGGATACTTTCCTCCGACTACT
This sequence comes from Gerris buenoi, assembly GCA_001010745.2. Classification (NCBI taxonomy): domain Eukaryota; kingdom Metazoa; phylum Arthropoda; class Insecta; order Hemiptera; family Gerridae; genus Gerris; species Gerris buenoi. Next base: position 256,380 of record KZ651680.1, on the reverse strand, counting down.
TTTGCTTTTCATGAGCATCTTCTGTATGTATCGCTCAAGAACGGCAAAAAGCCAGAAAGGGGGGAAAAAAACTTCATGAATTTTAGAGGGAGTTGTGTTGTATGTTGAAATTTAGTTTTGCGCGAGGATAACGGGGGGGGGGAGTAGAAGTTAAAAGGGGTTGAAAAGTGAGACTGAGGAGGCGCCCCCCTACTGAAGGGGGGGAGGGGGAGAGCTAAATTGGGAGCGTGGAAGTGATGTAGTGGAGGGGATGGAGGTTCGGGCCTCGTTAGGGAGACTAAGTTGCCAAGTCCCGGTATCGGCTCAAGGTGGTCTTGATTTAAGCTCGGGACTTAACCCTCGGGAGGTTATAGAAGGAAAACGGTGGATGGGGGTAGAATTACATCTCTACTTTTAGGGATTTATAACTCACCGACTCACACAGTGGCAATACTGCTCTTTTCTAACGCTTCTTTTTCCCCCTTCTACGTATCTCCCAATTGGCCAGTTTTACCAACACCAATTCAAAAAACGATTTTCTCTCCCATCCCCCCCACTTAACCCATCCATCCATAACAATAGAGAGAAGATATTTTCCAAGCCAACGAATGCCCCCTCTCCTTCTAATCTTCACTACCAACCACCCAAATCAAAATTCTTCAAAAGAATATGGCAGTTATGAGATGGCTATAGTCTGGCTTACATACTCGAACCATACAAAAGACAGCCTAGAAGACCCTCTACTAAAAAGTGTTCTTTCATTCTTGGTAAATTGGTAGAAGCCTACCGTGATCACGAGAAGCATACCAATTCCATTATGTACTTATTCCTTTCGAGCTAACCGAAAGTAACGGAAGCTATGTGATCGATCGGAAGAAAATTTGTGAATATGACGAAAATGTATGTCTTCAATTTCAAAAATTTCAAGACAGAAATCCTCTTAGGCTCTAGGGGATATTTTTAGTCCTATATCTGCCTGTCGCTTAATTTTTTCTCATTGTTTTTCACTAAAAACTTTATGTAAGCAAATAGCAAATTAGTTTTGTTAAATTCTTTTTTATTCCCGCCCTAGGGTGGAATAAAAATGTATTATGAACGTGCATGCGACTACGAAAAGAATCACTTTCTACGCATCTAAACAGAAATAATATGTTTATATTTCGTATCAATCGCAGATAAAATAGATTAAAGAGCAGGCATCTTAGTTTGTTTGCTGTTCAGATATAGCTTTCTACAGGCAATTAGTTAGGCAGCACCCTTTATTAATGCCAGCTAGATGTGCAAAATTATGTCGACGGGTTTTCAAGCAAGGTGCAGCTGATTTGGAAGGCATTGTTTATTGGGAATTTAGTCAATAAGGTTTCAGAACCTCTCTCTAGAGTTTTTCTGGAACCTGGCTAACTTCTATTTTTTTTTTTTTTTTTTTCCTATAATCATTCCATTTCCTCAATTTATTCTATTAAAGCAGGTGTACCTCAAGGAAGCATCCTTGGCCCAATCCTATATTCCATATACACTTCTGATATTCCTGAACATCCTGACACCACCCTCGCATCTTTTTAGAGTCTCTCAAATCATCCAGAACTGCTACCGACCATGTACAACAACATCTCTCACTCCTAGAAACATTTGTTATTAATATGTTATAGTGTTTTAATGGACCTGAAGATGACCACAGAGTTGGTCGAAATACGTATAGTCATTTAATTTATTTAAAGCTATTTCTGTGATTATAGAACTAAAGTCTTTACTTCAGTAATTTAAATATGTGGGAGTTCTATAAAATTGAAAGTGATACCAAAAATAAGTTGATCCTAGAAACATAGCTAAACAAATGGAGGATTAAAATTAACGAGAATAAAAGTATCCATGTAACATTCAGTTTAAGACACGGCAACTGCGAACCTGTATTCTTTAACTATACTCCTATTCCTCACTCTAGCACTGTCCGCTACCTCGGGTTACACCTGGATCGGCGTCTAACATGGGCACACCATGCAAAAATCAAACAAAAAGACTGCAACCGACGCTACAAACTTTTATACAGACTCCTACACCATACATCGAAACTCAACATGCATAACAAATTACTCATTTATAACACTATAATTAAGCCCATATGGTCATACGGCATTAAATTTGGGGTTGCACCAAGCGTTCCAACTCCTATCGTATCCAAACCATGCAATCTAAAATCCTAAGATAAATAACCAATGCTCCTTTCTATGTTTCCAACCTTATCCTCCACAGAGACCTTAAAGTCCCATTTATCCGTGACCTAGCCTCCTTCCGATACAAAAGCTATCATGACTTCTAAATTTAAAGAATTTTTTTTTAGTTGAAGATGAAGATTATCATAAACTACCTCCTGGACTATCCAGGAGGAATACTAAAAGTTGTAGTGCTTCTAAATTTGAAGAATTCTAATTATAAATCAACAAAAAGGATTGTCATTGCCTGCTTTAGTGGATAATTTCAGGAAAAATTCTGAAATCTGGGCATCTTCCAAACAATTTAAGAATTTTGATCAATGGAAAACTAAGACTCAAAACGAAAAATGATTTCCTGAGGGAACTCAGTATTCCCGTTAAAGAGGAAATACCATCTAAATAATTAAAATATTTTTTTGTTTGCTTTTAAGTTTTAATTATTAAGAGAAGAGGACTAAATGAAAATGGAACATTTAATACAAAGAATAATTACTACATTTTTAAAATAATATTTTTTTTTAATACTGATGTTGGTTTTTTAAAAAGACAAAAAAATAATTATTAAAAAGTTATGTTGAGTCTTTAATTCAAGCATGCCATATGATTTATGTATAGTTTATTTTATTGAATCAATGTACTTTATTAGAGGGGGAAAAAAAACCATAATTTTTCTTCTTAAATCAAATTAAATAAATTTATAGATAAATAATGCAATTGTAAAGTGTACTTATTCCTTACTACTAGGTATCGCGTTTGAAACTAGTTCATTGCAATCAGTAAAAACAAATATCACTCCTTTTTAGGGTTTTGTAGATACTTCTCAAAACCCTTATGCCGAGGGTGATGTGTCCGTCTGTCCGTCGCTCTTTGGNTAAGTTTAGATTTAGTAGTAAGTTAGTAAGCTTAGATTTAGTAGTAAGTTTAGATTTAGTAGTAAGTTAGTAAGTTTAGATTTAGTAGTAAGTAACTGTGTTTATTTTTACCACACTACGGCGGAAAAATAGAGGAATTATGAGACACGCATGCGCAATGAATACAAGTACGTAAAAAATCAATTTCTGCGCATCTAAACAGAGATACAATGTTTATATTGCATATCAATCGTAGATAAATATCATTTATATCATCGTGTACAACGACGCACTTAGAAACGATTTGTTACTTCTAAGCACAAGGCAACCACATTTATTCCAATGAAAATAAATGATTGTTTTGATTTGCATGTCTTCAAATAGATATAATAACTTATCTAAATAGATATCTAAATAGATATCTAAATTAATTTAATTAATTTTTTTTTCTAAAATTAAAATTAAGCCCGTTGCTTTGGGCTTAACGGCTCGTTTATTTATAATACAAAGTTGCTTTCTATTAAGAACATTGTTTATTGTTATTCTAAAGTTTTAAATATATTTATTGTATCTTTTAAGTACTAGGAATTTTATAGCTATATATTGTTACACAAAACTTTTGTAGTGTATTCGACCCTAAATTTGATTCTGGACTACCAGAATTGTATTTATTTATAAATCAATCATGATTTATAAAAAAAACCTTACAAACTTAGAAATTCAGTCATTTTTAGACTTTTAGTTAGAGACTTAATCCATCTCTGTCAGTTAATATGTTTTTATTCGGCCTTTTTTTCAGTTTATATTTATCTCAAAGTATATTTGCTGAATTTAAAAAATATATTTCAGTTTCATTGAAATTGAATTTTAACGTAATCGTAATCTCAAAAATCTTTAGAACTTGGTTTGAATATATTCTGCTAGTGAAAGTATATGAATCAAGTTAAAAAAAAAAAACTAATCAAAGATTTGAAGAGATGATTGCAAAAGATGTGCAAATGACGTTTTTCAAATTATTATTTTATTGATTTTATTTGTACTGATAAAGACAACTGAGATAAAATAAGGTAATGGTTATTATTGGCAATTTTAATTTTGATTATTTACTCAAGAAGAAGTTGATATTTTGAGTTATAAGCAACTGAAGTTGTATCGAATTATGAATAAACTAGCCGTTAGGCCTGCGGTAACGGGCAGATTAAATATGGTTAAAAAAAAGTATAATTAAAATACATATTTAAATAGATATTTACTGTTTAAATAGTAAGTTTTATGCAGGGAGTTTCATTACAATGGCATGACGTATTGGCTAGCGTTTTCGACTGACGCATAGGAGGTCGCTGGTTCAATCCCACCTTATGGCACATCAATTTTTAACGTTATAAATCATTTTGAGGTGAGTTCGTCGCCGTCGCTGTCACCCGTCGTTGGGACACTACTCGATTATATAAAAGATGTGTATTCATGTTGTGACGAACACTTGATTTTTTTAATGAACACTTGTCTACTAGGAAGAAAAAACACGACTCATTATGCAGCAGAAATCCTTCAACCTCGTATAAACCAGGAATAGGAAGAAGCTCGTGAACAATCTCTCATTAAAATTTAGTACCGAGAAAAAGCAAAAATAAACGATTATATGGTCTAAACTCTTCCGGATCTCGTATAAAACTCGATTTTTATCTGTTCAGTCAATCGTAAAAATAATCCTGCTTTTTCCTTAACTTTTTTTTTTTTTTTTTTTAAATATGTTAGTCCTTATAAAAATGATATTACCATTGTGTAGTTGACGTTTATATGAATATTACACTTGGAGTTATTTTAAGGACGAAATTTGTTGCTTTTAGGACGAAAAATATTCCTGCTTTTATGTTAGGTTTAAAAGGATGATTGTTCCCCTAGTTATAGAAATAAGGATCGTTGTTTCTTGTCCTTCCTGGAGAACTAATGTTGTATTCAAGTTGATATTTATGGTTGTATGTACACGGAAGGACACTCCTGCCTCGTAGAGGAAGTCATGCAGTAAATTCTTTTACGAAGGGGCCAAGTGAATAAGGATATCCTGGGTCCTTGGTGGCCCTAACTTGGTGGCCCTAAAATCCCTATAGGGCCCATCAACTGTCCCTTGCTACCACCTTCAAACAATACAACGCTATAAATCTAAACTTACCATTCTTTTTTAAGTGTCAACTTTTTTTTTTGCCTAATAATTTTTTATAGTCGAACACTGGTCTTGTGTTTTTTTGTTTTTTTTTCTCCTTCCAAAGAATTGTGGTAATAATTTTATAATGTAGGGAAAAGTTACAGTCTATAAGATTAGAGTTGGCACAATCAAAAGGCGGGAAAATTTTGAGGGAAACAATTTTATTGGTCCCCCATGTTGGATGCAACTTCAGAAAAAAAATTCTCTACTCTACCCCTGTTCCACAAAAAAAATATAACATGGCAACACCGATTTTCCCTTTTTATAACCCCAAAACTACCTCCACATTTGTTGTTTCCCACCTTCGATTGTGCCAACTCTAATCTTATAGACTGTAGTTTGTTTTATTATTTCCCCCGGTTTTTTATATGTGACAAAATTGTTTTGATTTTTTACATGAATTGAAGTATTAATT
>KZ651680.1:204925-224960 GCA_001010745.2 Gerris buenoi | reverse complement strand
GTAACGTTTACGTGTCCGACGATAACTTGAGTAAATGTTGACCGATTTATTTGAAATTTGGTATACATATTCCTCTTACTAATACTCAGGCTAAGTTCGTTGGACAGAGCGATCCGTCTAAGAGTTCGCGCGCAATGCTCGCGTAAACGTGAGCTTGAAATTTAAAATTGGAATTTCAAGACGGGAAAAAAATTCTGTATCACCTATTCGATGAGACGAACATTTCAAATAACATTTTTTAGTAAAACCAACACCGACACCGCTATGAATTAATAAAGATTGCTAAAACTATTAAAGTGGACCTTAACGTTTAAAATAGAGAAAACAACTTTTTTACCGATATCTTCGTTGTAAAGTAACGATTTTAAAAACTTCATATACATCGTCTAAAGTACGATTGAAACAAGTATGTAAAATTTAAACTTTATACAAGCAGTAGTGTTTGAGTAATGAAGTGATACATTTTATAATAATTGTTTAAAGCTATTGCGGGTGATAAGATTCTTATAGTCGTGTAGTGTATAGGTTTGTTTAGGAAGTAAAGCTTTGTACCAAGTATCCCCACTCTACCCCACACTACCCTCTTCCAGTTATCTTCAACTATGACTTTCATCATGATTAAAAAATTTCAACATTTAGTTTATTATTGCTCGCTATTTATTTATTTATGCTGTTTAGTATTATAATATGCTCGCTTCAATGATAGAGCCATGCGATGCCTAGTTATATTGTTATTAATAATTAATATTTACTGCCACTCTGTGCGCTTATAATAAATTCTAAAAAGAGATAAAAACACCTTTTTGACACGCAATCAAGGAAAATAAGGTAGTTAAAATTAACAGCCCGTAATTCAAGTCAAGAAAAAATAGAGTGGCGTATCAAGTTAAAGGTATTGGAGTGTAGATTAAAAAATTAATATAATTTTATTCCCCCTTCTAAATCTAAAGGTTTGCTTTTACTAAATATTTTGTTTACTGTTTGTTTTACTGGTCTTATATTACTTTGCTTTGTAAGTTTCATCGCACACCTATTACCCCAATTTTGAACCACTTCCCGTCATTCAATCTTCCCCAAATTTTGCACATAGAAACAACTAAGGTGAAGAATACAGAAATCAAAATTAATAAAAAAACAAAAACAAAATGACGTCATATTTCTTTGCTTTTTAAGTTTCATCGCACACCTATTACCCCAATTTTGAACCACTTCCCGTCATTCCCAAATCTCCCCAAATTTTGCACATAGAAACAACTAAGGTGAAGAATACAGGGGGGAAAAAATTGTACATAAGACCAGTTTTAAAAAATGGAATTTTTATATTAATTTTAAGTTATAGGTAGTATTCATACTAATGCAGATTTAATTGTAATTTAAATCGAATTATAATTATTATTAACAATCAGTTGGTAGAGCGCTATAATACTGGAAATATAGAGGCCCGTGGTTCAAGTCCCGGCGCTGGAGTCTATTTTTCTCTGTCTGTCTCCCATTGTTAATAATAATTATAATTTGATTTAAATATTTTGTTTTTTAAAAAACGCAACATTAGTGGTCTGAAAAAATAAAAATAGCAATTTGAATTTAGATTAACCGTCTCTCGAAAAATTGATTTATTTCAAGTTTTACGTTCATTGTGTATTTATTTTGAAGGAAGTTCCTCGACTAATTAATAATTTAATGTCAAGAAACCCATATTACTTCACGCACAACAATTCTATTATATATATATATTTAAAATTTCAATTAAATGCGTTGTTATGTGATTTAAGTAGAGTTTAAAATATCTTTGCTCGTTTGGAACATATGGCTCATTGCTTGGGGGTGGATGGTTTTTATATTCTTTCTTTTTTTTGGGCCGTTTAGTCATGTGTGGCTTTGTAGGTGTTTATTGTTTATTCATGAACGTAGTTCATTCAATATCTAACTTAAGCTTAGTGAAATCTTTGTGAAGATAGTGATTACTATCCCTCTTTATAACAGTCTCTAATATATCACTGATGTATATGCATCTTTGTACTTCTTTAGATTGTTACTCCCCTATGTTTTTTATTAGAATAAATTACTTTTACTAAATAATTATTAAGACAAAGGGATGTTTAGTCCAATGAACTTTGGGACAATGGAATTTCACACATCTGTTTTTATAAGGGGAGTAACAGTCTAAAGAAGAACATTGCGTACACCTTCTTCAGATTGTTTCTCCCCTATGTTTTGTTAATAAGGGGAGTAACAATCTAAAGAAGAACATTCAGAACTCCTTCTTTAAATTGTTACTCCCCTATGTTTTGTTAATAAGGGGAGTAACAATCTAAAGAAGAACATTCTGAACTCCTTCTTTAGATTGTTACTCCCCTATGTTTTGTTAATAAGGGGAGTAACAATCTAAAAAAGTGCTTGCATCTTTACTAAATTATAAAGGGTATTTATTTTGAAGGTGGAGAACTTTAAATTAAAATTGAACACTTAAATATTTTATTAATATTAACGAATTTGTTTTTATTTAAAAGATAATTTTTGGCCTTATTATTGAAATATGATTTCGGGCATGTGACCCTTACGACTGGCGCGTACTGCGTACATGACGTAAATCTAGGGATCCAATGTTCACACACACTTTGCAGTACTGCAGGCTGTATTTCAGCAATCACGTGTGGAATGTTGGCATCAAAGTGCTTAAAGGCGGAAACACACTAATATCACGTCACGTGACATACGTCACGTGATGTTTTGAATGTACTGAAAGCTACACTGTTATCACGTCACGTGACATCATGTGACGTGATAATAGTGTAGCTGCAATCTATACAAACCTTACTAAATCAGCAACGCACACTTTTTCACGTGATATCACGTCACGTGACGTGATAGTAGTGTGATTCCACCTTGAGTGTTTCGGGTTTATTGGCGTAGACATGTGACTTTACATAGCCCCAAAGAAAATAATCTACTGGCGTCAAGTCGCACGAACAAGGTGACCAGTTTACCGGTCCATTTCTTAAAATTATTCGTGGCTCGAATGTTTCTTGCATTAAAGTAATTGTTTCACGCACTGTGTGGCATGTGACACCTGTATCGTTTCACCGTTTACTGCAACGTTTGACTATCAGCATTTCTTTTGTATCAGCAATTCTTTGACTATCCAATAATTCTACCGGCCTATAAAGCGGACCAAACGGTTCAGTAGCTAGTGGAGTGTCATTGCCCCAAATTCGGCAATTCTGTTTGTTTACATAGCCATATAAACAAAAATGCGAGTCGTAGGGGACACATGCCCGAAATCATATTTAAATGTTAATGCCAAAAAAATTCCATTTAAATAAAAACAAATTCGATAATATTAATATAATATTTTGTGTTTAATTTCAATTTAAAGTTCTTAAAAAAAAACCCTTAAAATAATTGGTAAAAAAATCCTAAAATAATTGGTTGCCCGACCCTACTTTATTAATTAATTTATTATCTCCTTGATTAGATATTCTTCCATCGATCTTTTCTTTAAACATTTAGCTTAAAAATTGATCACAACTGTAAATTTATCGTGTACAACACAGAAGCTTAACATGATTAATTGAAACAAATGTAAAATAATCTCTTATATATAAGCTTTTAACCTTTGCTTTATACCCAATGAAATACGTACCAAGGGTTTCGTCGGGTAAAAGTAGCTGTTTAATTTACTCGACCACATTCTTGCTGAGGGCTCCACAAGCTATAGCTTCAGAAGCTATAGCTTGGTTCTATGAAGCCACATTTACCTGGCTAATATTACTCTCCGCTTGGAATAATTCCCTGTCTAAAATGCCCACATATTTACATAATTACCACTAAATCCTTCCTAACAAATGGGCTACCTCTTGCTTTCGACTTTTAAGAACGTTTGCAAATAAATTTCCTGTGTTATTAATAATTTTATTGTTTTTGAATTCATTCTTAGTTAAGAATATTAGTCTTTTGAGACCCTGTTTTGTTGTTTTAAGCAAGTATACTGTAGAATTATTTACGTGTTAGATTGTGTTTTCTTTATTATCCATCCAGTATTTTTGGAACGAAGTTCCTTTTTGTTCTGATCCCTCACATTCTGGATCCCGGGAGTGAATCCTAAAAAAAACGACCAAAATCACCATCACGCAAAATCCGTCACGAAATCTACCGATGGCGACAACTTGTGTAAAAGTTGACCGATTTAGTTGAAATTTGGTACACATGTTCATTTTACCAATGCCCAGGCTAATTTTGTTGGACAACGTTATCCGCCCAAGCGTTCACGCGCAACGCTCGCGTAAACGTCAGCTTCAAAAATGTTAAGACGGGAAAAAGGGTTATTAAGGAAGCCTGTTACTTGACTTGTTTTGATTATTTTTGTTATATATAAAATGTCACTTATTTCAATCTAACATTCTACATTCTTTAACAATCATACTATTTAACTAACTCAGCATGATTAATTTTTTTCTTATATTCAATACATATTTATAGTAAGACGCTTGCTTTAATGATACAAATTACACTTTTCTTTTAATTTTGCCTTAACTCCGCTAGGTACGAACAGTTAGTTACTTTTAATTTTGTTTCTTTTCTAACTCCACCATGTATAAGTAGTTAGCAACTTATACGTACTTAGCAGTGTAATTTTATCATTTATATTTAATGAAAAATGTAAGGAACTTCGTTCCTACCGGGTGTCCCGCGACACCACACGTATTTTTGCTTGCATTTAGAACTATAACATGTTTTTTACTTATTTATGCTGTTCATAGAAAATCATTATTATATACGAGTACATAGGAAGTATAAATGGCTTTTCATAATGATTTATAACAATAATAAAATCAAATTTTGATTGAAAAAGCAAGTCTGCAACTTCTAATACAGAATCTATTTATATATTAGCTTTGTTCCAACCGCCACTTCCGAATCAGTTTCGGATTCGTGATTGTCCGTAATTGGCATAATGCGCATGAACGAAATTTACTCAGTTGGAAATTGATTTGGGATTCCGTCTTGTTGGAACGCTCCTGAACTCGAACCAAACTGTTTGATGTGGTAGGTTTTAGCACTGTTATAAAAAAAAAAAAATGTTTTAGTAGACTCACGGCACACACGTATTTTTATTGATATAATCCTGAATGCTCTTTTGTTTTAAAAAACAAATATTAATCTTAGTCCTGTTAGAGAAAGAACATTTTTTGAAATAAATCGGGTTCTTTCGATATTTGTTTGAAAATGGAATAAGTACCAAAAGTACATCTTGGAAATAGGTCCAATTTTTATTTTTTCAAAAATATCTAGAAAATGTCATTATATGCACAAAAATTAATCTTCGCATTCGTACAAAATAATTTTTAAAAATAAGATTTGAATTACAAGAAAGGAAAATAATAGGCGAGTGAAATCAAAACAAAAACAATAAAGCGGAAGGTTACGTTTATGTTCACCGAAATTCAATCCCAAACTACTTGTCCCTGCCTCAGATCGCTGACTGCTCTGATTGGTACCAAACCAAACCGTGAAAAAGAGCGTGGTTGGAACAGCCGACTAACAGTCAGAGTCAGTCAGAGTTTGAGTTTGGGCTTCGTTGGAACGCCCTGTTCCTAATGCGCATGCGTCGACAGTTCCAAACCAGTTTGAAGTGCGGTTGGAACAAACCTATTATAGAACTAGGTCATTTTTTAAAAATTACTCAATTCTAAAATTGTATAGTATTAAAAAGTAGTAGAACTGAATTTCTGCAGCGTGAACGAAGTTGTAGAGGGCGGTCGGACTACCTGGGCGTGGTAGTGGGGAGCCTTCCGAAGAGACCAATATTTTTTCCAGTCGCTTGAGGGCAAGCGGAGAATAATTACTTTATTTCATGACTGCTTTACTATAAATATATAATTCAAGCCTGATGTTTAGCTTATATAGCATAGCTCAAACATTATAAAAAGTTCCTTTAGCCTTCATGGTATATGTCTATATTATCCTGTTATTTAAAAGGGGTAACATGAAAGCTATAGCTTAAATATTGAACTAATTTAAGAAAATTTTACTTTAAAATGAGCTCAGAGGATAATATAAGTTCCCGAAGTATGAATGATCATACACAACACATTACATATTACGTAGATGTCATAGACAACGCTTGATGTTAAACATCTTGGGGCAACAATTAAAGAAGGGGAAAAACTTTAAATCCACAAAACAATTGTGCATTGAAGATCCAGTTTATTGTAGTCCGTTGTTTACATAGTGGCTCAGTGTCTGGTTTGTCTTTCTGCCTCCAGAGTCCGCGACGGACGTAGTGGATAAAGACGTGGTTTCTAAAGGGACAGTGTCACTCTTAGACACCGGACCTGCAATGCATAGTTGTTGTGCGTTTTTAGCATTGTTCTCTTTCAGTAGTTGTGGCCCCAGAATGTATATCTCAACTAAAAATTGTGTATTATAATAATAGAAATGTTATACTCGGTTGAATGTATTAGCTAAAGCTTAATCTAAATTGTAGAATCAACTGAAAAGAACAAAGAAAATCTTTTTTAGTTGAACGAAATAAAGGTTTCTCATTCGTATTCCTCTAATTTGTGCCTTGTTGTTAAGATTATTCAGATTGATTAAGGCTACCGGGAGTGGAACTATACTACTCTCCCTTCCAGCTGTAGTTTCTTATATTCTTTTCGTTTAGTAGTTTATTTCGACTTATTTTCTCTCTTGTTTCTACAGGCAAAGCGATATTTATAAAATGACCCTGACATTACAAGCAAGTGACACCCTGATAAAATCTTACTTTGGCCTTACTATTATCTACCCTGAATGTTTTTACCCTCCTTTAAACTGTTCTAATTATTGAAAGTTTTCTAAAGTACAAAACTGAACTGAGAAAACTCAGAATTCTAAAATAAAGAAAACTACTTTAATACAAATTAAGTAAAAAAAATATGGTAATCTCTGTAACCATATAAGGTTATGTAAATAATTACATTCTTAAAAATACATTTTATAAAAATACTAGCCCACAATAAGTGAGTTTATTTATTATATATAAATACAAACGTATACATTTACATCACAGCTCTGGGTTCGATTCCAGGACCAGGCCCCCACTCAATTTCCACCCAGCATTGTTTACAAATAGGAAGCTCCTCGAAAGAGTGGCACCAGCAGGTTTCGGCCTGGAAACCATGATGATGACTTTCCTGGTTTATAATACAACTAGGAGAGGAGTCATGGTTACCGACCATATCTTCACACGAGAGTGAAGATGGGCCCACCTAAGTGACCTGTGTCTTGGGGTTAAAAACCCCCCGGAAATAAAAGCCATTTCTTTCATCTCTCAGTACTCACGAATGGTATCAAATTTCAAATTGTGTTAGATTCCAGTCCATGAAAACATTAATTTCCAAAAGCCTACCCAAATGGGGTTTTACTCTTATGAATTATGAACTACATTATGTATTAGTTCACCCATTAATATTTTTGTAACCCTTAAATTAACCTAGGAGCATCAAAGATATATTTACCTCAGATAAATTGTTTCTTTACAGAAGAACTTTAATTAACGAAGTCCTTGCAATTGCGATGTCCGTGTAAAACTTCCATAAATAATTGAAGTGTTAAGGTTTTTTCCCCCTCAGAAGTTTCATTAAGGTTTTGTCTTTGAAACTAATATTAAAGGTAAGTCTTTACATAGCGTGAGCTACGAATGCAGTGGTTGGGTCTGGATTACTGATTATGGTCTTTAGCAAATCGATCTCCACTTTTATATACTTCGTACATTCAGGCATTTCTTACTTAATAGACCAAAATTACTTCTAATCTTTCTGTGAGAAAAATATCAACTACATCTAATTTTGAAATACCTGGCTTTAAGAAAAAAAAAATTATGCAATTATTATGTTGTACTTACATTGTATATTATACCAGATATAAATTGGGTTTAATATTGAAAAGAGAAAAAAAAAGATAATCGTTTTATTTTTCTGACTCGATATATTTTTACTACGTTTTTATTAGCTTGCTTTCTTGTTTGTTTGTTTGTCCTGTACAAATGTTGCAATCGATTTCTAACTAACTTCCCGAGTAGCTAGACATTTGAAACTTTTAGAATAGCTCAGAACATGATGACAATGCATTATTTTAATACTTTTATCCATCTTTCAGCAAAATTTAATTCGTTTTCAGCAAATTGTGCTGTATGGTAAGTTAGTTTGGGAAAAAAACCCGCAAGTTATTTTGGCATGTCCCATATTTACAATCTTCATTTTGACAGGTTTCAAATTAAATCTATGATTTATGACAGAAAATTTAAAAATGTAGTATATAAAAAGTTCTTTTTATCTTGCAATTATATGTTGATGTTGTACTTACATTGTATATTATACCAGATATAAAATGAGTTTATAATATTGAAACGAGCAAAAAAAACAGAATCGTTTGATTTACTGCCTCGATATCTTTTTATATTATGAGATAGCTGGATGATATTTATTTTATATGGGATGAAGGTGAATCCTTTAACATACCTGCAGAGATCTGCAGGGTCTTGGTATGTAGCGACATACTCACTTGACTATTGATCAAACTTTCTTGTAACTACAAAATCACTGAACGATAAATTTATTTAAAATATTCTTTAGCTTTCTCTCTGCTAAAAGATATATCTAGAATCGTTCTGGTTATATTTACTTGACTTTATTTTGTGCAGGATAACTTTAGTAGAGGATCGTTACAGGAATTTATCTTCCTTAAAAACACGTTTCTAATTTATTAAATTAGACATCACGAGAATCATGATTGGGACTCAAAAGTTTATGGTTTGGGGCTGAAAATAAAGTTCGAACATACATATTTACCATTAGCTATTGTTCAATAGATAAAATACAGCTATTGATAAATAAATAAGACATTTGGTGAATAAACCTAACCCAAAACGTTTTAATTGATTTGATTGAAATGACTTTATTTTGATCTCAAGCTTACTGAAGGTAACTGAAGCTATGAGATTGTTTTGAAGAACGATATTTGAACTCATATTTTTTGAGAAATCCGAAAAAACAAAATAAATGTGGTGTCGTGGGACACCCGGTAAGAACGATGTTCCTTAAATTTTTCATTGAATATAAATGATAAAATCACACTATAAGAGAGAGAAACACTTTATTGAGAAAAAGTACAAAGTGGAGCTGTCCTTCATTAAAGGATTGCTATAAACACAGCATACTAATCAATCAAAAGACAATTGTTAAATAAATACATAAAATAGAATAAAATACATTCGTACAGTTAGTTGAAGTATAACAGTACTTTAAAAACTAGATAACACAAAGGATAAACAATACAAATGAAATTTATAATTAATTAATAAATATGGTTATTTATAATACCTAGAGAATCTAAAATTATATTTTCAGCTAGGAGTCTTAAGAAATTTCGATCGGTGCCGATTTTGTCAAAAAATAGTTTGGTTTTCATTGGTATTGTGCCTCTAGCCCCAAACCAAAGTCCGTGAACTTGAAAATTTCTGTCTCCGTGGGATTCCCGAAACTTTTCCTTATATTGCTCTATAAATTTCTCATATATGTTTATTGTCTCCTGATGAACTAATACAGCTTGGTCAGTATATAAGTTACTAACTACTTATACATGGCGGAGTTAAAAAAGAGACAAAATTGAAAGTTACTAACAGTTTGAACCTAGCGGAGTTAAGGCAAAATTAAAAGAAAAACATTACCTATTTGTATTATTAAAGCAAGCTTCTTACAATAAATATGTATTGAATATTGATAAAAAGTTAATCATGATGAGTTTATAGTTAAACAGTATGTTTGCAGTTGGATGGATATCGTGTTTTTTTTTGGAAAAAATTGTTTTTTACCTACCCGGCCTATAATTAATTTAAAATAATACATCTCTTCCCTACTCAAAAACGTCTGCTTGTATATGTATGTCTGGTTGAAATTTTACATGTTCAATTCAATTGTACTTTGGAAGATGTATAATTAATTGTTTGTATCTAGCAGATTTAAGGCAAAATTAAAAGAAACGCATGATTTGTATCATTAAAGCAAGCGTTTTAATTTCATTGCTTTTTTTTACGATTACCTGAAAATCTTGATAGAAAAAAACAAAAAAAAAAAACGGTGTAATATTATTCAAGCTAGAGCATTAACTTTGATATCAAAGTCTTCCTGAAATTTGTAAAAAAAAGCTATAAAAAAAATTAAAAGGTGCAAAGCATAAGAATAGAAAAGATAGCGTTATTTTCATTTGAAGTTGGAAAGAGTTATGTTTCGACACATTAAGTATTTTCTATTGTTGGTTTTTATCCATTTCCACGTCTCCATATCCTTTGAATAACGTTCAACACATATTTCACAACGGATATAAGTTTTACGTTCTAGATATTACATCTAAAAACCATGGTAAACTGGAATTGCGTTTTATGCTAACCACAAAAAGATAAATCATTTGAGACAAATACATTTTATTTTAGAATAGAATTTCTCAAAATGTTGCTTTTGGAAAAATCACCTATTTTCCAACATAACTAATGTTTTTCTTGTTTGAAACCTTTGTAAGGTCTAGTTCTAACAATTTTAAAATATTACGACAAATATATTTCATTTTTTTATTAAACGATTCAGATTTTCATAAATACATTCTAAATGTTTAATTTATATTTAAAAAACATTTATGATACATAATAAAAAACAAAGATAGCTTCTTGCACAGATTATGTATTTCCCATGACTATAAAATAATTATTCTTTAATTAATAAATTCATTCATTAATTGGTTAGTCTTCAATTCTTAATACAATAATCATTCATTCATTCATTTGTCTCCAATTTTACAAAATTAATTAGTTTTTACAAAATTGTTTGTATTAGCCGATAATAAATTTCTACATTTTGGTATGTGGCGAAATTCTGGCGGTAAACTTCGAACGAAATAAGAAAATATAGAAGTGAACATTTTTCATGTTTAACCATATTGTTAAGTGTGAAAAAATAAAAGACAGAAATCCGTTTCAGACATCGACAGATATTTTTCATTTCGCGTCTACGGGCGTATGTCGCTGAATTTTGCAAACAAATATCTTAACAAATCTTTGTCTGATTTTAATTCAATTTTGATGGCAGATAGCACTAGACTAATTTTAACCGTTTATGCTCTTTAAATATTGCTAAATTCATACTTTAATTCAAGTAAAATTTCAAAACAAAAAAAAAATTTAAAAAAAAATCGGAGGAGAAATTAAATAAATTTGACAATAATTGGCTGTAGAAGCATAAAATAATTTAAGTATACAAAATCGAAAGTTAAAAATGGAGGAGTATTCCTTTGTAGTGTCCACAGGCAAAACCCAAGACCCTTCTTATTTCCATCATTCGTCAGTTTGTCTGTCTGTCTGTTTGGACTTCATTAATCTGGAACCTGTAAACTTTTTAATTTTCAGGAAATATTTAGAGACTGAATAATTCACTTTATGTTCAAGCCTTTGTTTTAATTTGATTGCAAATTTTTCACCAGTTGCCGCTTTTATCGTTTTTCGAAGGTAATTATACAAAATTATAGATGAATTTGACGGGGATTATCTGCAAAATTCTGAATGACAATTGGCACTAATTTGTCTTTATACCTAGAATTCTTTCTGTGACTTTCAGACAATTTTATAGTTTAAAAAGCTTGCATGTATGCAGCAAAGAATCTTTAAAATTCCTTGCTGCTACAAGCTACTTTAATGAAAATGCTAGGAATCCGTGCTTTATAAAATTTTCTTTTCTCGACGTCTTCCTGATTAAACCGTCTTACTGAATAGTTCTTATTATTCTTTTCTGCAGTTTAAAAAACTTCTGTAGTTCTGATTTAATGCTCCTAACTAACAAATTTTAAGCAAGATGTGGATATACTACTCCATTATTAATGAGCATTAGAGTCCTTAAAGAAATATATCTTTTAAGTGCTCTTTTAATAAAACAAGAGAACAGATGATATATGTTCTTGAAATACTTTAAACTTAGAAGAACTTAGAAGTACTTTAGAAAAATGTGTTATCGACTAAAACACACCAACTAAACTTTAATGTTTTCACTATCTTCGGTAAGCTAGAAAGCAATAGTTATTTATGCACCTTGGGAGTAAAAAATTAAGCCATTATTACCTGAGCTAAAAAATTTGGTTCTTGAGGCGAAGCCGAAGAAACCATGCGGTCCCTAAATCCCAAGGCGTAGCCAAGGGTGATAATTATCACGAGGAGAATAATGGCACTTTACTCACGAGGCGCATACAATATTTTACAATTATGACTAGAGAGGTTACTTGAGATAGAAACACAACAATATTGTCACCACAATTTTATTTTTTAACGCAGACGCGTTTCGACATTTACAATCATCATCAGTATTATTTTACAATATTTTACCTTCAGTAGGGAGAAAATACACACTTTCATCCATTGCAAAGTTTTTATTATTTTAATAAATACCAATAATTATTAGCACTTTCAATAACAGATAACATATAAGAGATTCAATTTTTAATAAAAACAAATAAAGATTGGAATTAAACTTAAATAGAAGGTTATTTAGATGCCGGTTATAAAAAATGATAAAGAAGGTCGAAAAAGCAATGTCGCCAACCTGATTTCAACAACTT
This sequence comes from Gerris buenoi, assembly GCA_001010745.2. Taxonomy (NCBI): domain Eukaryota; kingdom Metazoa; phylum Arthropoda; class Insecta; order Hemiptera; family Gerridae; genus Gerris; species Gerris buenoi. Next base: position 212,324 of record KZ651680.1, on the reverse strand, counting down.
CATTACATTAGTCATTCATTCTTTACTATTTATTAAAATAATTAAATTGGCAATCCTTCTTTTTTCTCCCTACTTTACTTTTTCACCCTACTTTTACTTTTTCTCCCTACTTTTAAGTCCAGGGAAGAAATACTTACTTTAGTCTCTTTATACTAATCCAAAATCATAAATTGTTCTCCCTACTGGAGATAAAATGTTAAAGTATTAATCCATGAAATAAAATATTCAATAAAAAAAGGCTATATAAAATTTTAGTATTTAATAAAGGGAGCAGCAAGGAATTTATAAAAGATAACGTATAGAGGTGTTTGAGATAAGTAAACAAGCGATAATTCTAAATTTGAAAGAATAAGACAAGGGAACAGAACCAAGCACCTAAACCATGTAGTATAAAACATAATTAGAACTTAGTACATTGTACATTGTACATAGAGACCTGGTCTTTCCCTAGACTTTACATTACACATAACTTCAAATAAAGGAATATCGCTGGCACGACCAACTCATTCGTTTCCTCTCATTCGTTTCCACTAGTCCGACATATATGAGGTTACGCACAATTCAAATAACCCAGGATTAGTTTTTGCCTTGAATTTCAATAATCCCAAGACAGAAATCCGTATTAGACATCAGGGAACATTTTTGGTTCTGGGTCTTTTTTGTTGGTTTTTTTCTCAGTCAAGTTTTGTAAATTGACAAATCTTAAAAGTTACTCATCCAATTTTCATTGTTGTTCATANTACTAAAATGAAAATTCGTATTAATAACTCAGAGCCAAGGACTAATTGAGTAAAACAACAAAAGGAAGAGTTAACTTTCCAAAACACATAACAATGTAAGATTCTGATAAATTGAGTAAAATATATGTTTGTGGCAATGGGCAGAATAAATATGGTTGAGCTGAGAGATAATAAGTTATAATTAAAATATTTAAATAGATATGTACTGTTTAAATAGTAAGTTTTATGCTAAGTGATTCATTACAGTGGGGTGGCTTAGTGGTAGAGCTTTCGCTTAATGAGCTGGAGGTCACTGGTTCAAATCCAGCATATAGCTCATCAATTTTGAACGTTATAAATCATTTAGAGGTGAGCCGCCGTCGCCGTCACCCGTCGTCGGGACACTACTCGATTATATAAAAGATATGATATATTATTTGTATAACCATGTAATCATCAAACAAGTTATCGGACAAATTATTTTTAAAATGTGTATAAATTGATGAATAGATAAAGATCTTTGATGTCTACTATGCATTTTGAATTTGGAGGCAGAAAAATGATACCGTTAAGATTAATCAAAAGACTTGTTTCATCTTTGGTTGGCTCAAAATCAGTAGAATTGATAAAGTTATTTGAATTTAGAAACAGTCAACAAGTTTCCGTTCTTCAAATTGATCACAATGCTTGTATAACATTTGATTAGTTTTAAAGCAATAGATACCTGAATTCATTTAAATTTGGAGAAATTAATCTAAACATGTTTTCTACCATCATGATTAATCACAATGCCAGAATAACTTTTGTTTAGCTCTAGCTCTAGTCTAGCAATGGTACAGCTAAATTCATAGAAACATAGCGAGGGTGTGTTGTTTATTCCTCAGAATCATAAAATTATTATTTATCACTAAAATAATCAAATGTTATTACATATAATTAATTCTTTAAAAATCTAAACGAAAAATGTTAAAAGTTTAAATTAAAGTGATGGAAATTATTAAAACTGAAAATATAATGAATAAAAGGTTTTAAATAAAATGTTTAATCATAAATATTATGTATGTCTATTTATATTTAAATGTTTTGAGACTAAATTTTAAGTAGTACTAATGTACAAAAACTCTTATACACGTATCTTTACTGATGCGTATATAAGATTACATTTTCTTATACACGCATCTTTACTGATGCGTACATAAGAGTTTTTGTGTGTAAAAAGATAATATTTTATTTTTAAAGAAAAGCTATCATAATATTAATGGTCAAAGAGATTAAAAGGTGTTTAGGGATTCACTGTGAATTTTCAAAGTGAAAAGCCCTCACCTGTCTTTAAAATTCTTTTACAAGGATTCAACACAGGGAAATGCGGACTTGTCACTTGTTTTATGCAAGACCGAGATGGAAGCCAGTAATTAAGACTTTAATAATTAATAAACGTGAAAGAAGTAAGGGATGAATGGAGTAACTTGTGGGAAACCACCCAGAATGCTCAAACTGGGCTAAACCTACTACTTTACTGCAGCTTTCAAATATTTCTAAACTTGGAAAAGCCAACATAATTAATATCTCTTTACCGCTTCTGACTTTACTTAAATACACACATTATCAATTTAATTTATTCCTTTACTGAAAATGTTCTCTTAATGTATGTATAAATACAAAATTAGTCATTTTAATATGTTCTTATTCTGCACTTTGCATTTGGTTGGACCGGAGAAAGATATAAATCTGAAATGATCCAAATTTTGTACACAGGAGTACATTGTACTTGAGTTTTCTCCTGAATGGCTGGACGGATCCGCACAAAATTCGGCCCGGTCATAGTGACCAACTACTGGTAGTTATAAATCTAAAATGGTCCAAATTGGTGCATAGTGGTTCGGGGTACAAAAGTTTCCTCCTGAACGGTTGGACTAATCTGCACAAATTCGGCGCGGTCATAGTGACCAACTACATCAGGAAGTTATAAATTTGAAATGGTCCAAATTGGTACACAGGGGAACGGGGTACAAAAGTTCAAATATTTTATGCCCTTAATTCATGATGCATATCATTGGAAAGCCCTTTAAAATACAGTTATTTTTGTTATGTTCACTTTTATCATATTATCATTTAAGAGGGGGTGAAATAGAAAAACAGGAAAAAACTAAATTTAAATTAAAATTTAGAAATATTACTATTTTTGATCCGATTTCAGCTGTTTATAAATAAAAATGTTTATTATTTAAGATTTAAAAGCACGTTCAGCTCAATATTGCAAGCATGGACAATTGCATTGCACACCTAGTTAATTTTTAGTCTTAGGTTTGCCAGATTGTTATCATAAACAATTATTTATAAATACGCCAGATTGATTATCATGTTTTGCTTACGTATTTATTCTTTTATTATCTCGTATACGTAGTGTACATGTAGAAAAAGCATTGTGATGGCGCGAGAAAGACATGCTTGGGCCCGTTGGCTAGAAACTTGATATCCATCGGACAAACGTACTTACAATACATAATAATATGAGAGGACACCTTACTAGTACTAGTAGTAGTAGTGGTATAGTATACTTCCTACTAGAACGGGTAGTACGAACCACTTTTTCGAACCTTGCAATTAGGCCATCTTTTAGGCCCCTTTTACACCCCGTGGTGGAGAGTTCTAGCTACTTCACACATCATACATTTGTACATTGTACCACCGAAGCGATNTAGTAGTATAGTATACTTCCTACTAGAACGGGTAGTACGAACCACTTTTTCGAACCTTGCAATTAGGCCATCTTTTAGGCCCCTTTTACACCCCGTGGTGGAGAGTTCTAGCTACTTCACACATCATACATTTGTACATTGTACCACCGAAGCGATTATGGTGTGGTCATTAGTAAGCTTTATCAGCTTGCATCAAAGTGTGGGGGAAGAGTGCCCCATGAGGGGTGTCCCTCGCCCTGCACCATCCGTGAGATGCAATTCAGAGTATCATGGCATGGGATCGAACCCATGACCTCGAGTTGCCTCGACTTGATAGCGTTGATAGCTGAGCGAGTACTTAAGACTCTCGGGCACGCAGGCTCCCCAGACAACTTACTAACTTACTGAAACGATACAGCGATGACAGATTTGCAGAATTCAATTAAACCTTACGGATAGAGAGGGAGAAAGAGAGAGAGTGAGGGGGAGGGGGAAGAAAGAGAAAGTTTTTTAATGGCGAAAAAATGTTTCAAAAAGTTCTAAGGTTTTTTTTAATCGCCTGGCTTTTACCTGTCATCTTTGCAAACTGATATTATATATATACATAAAAGAGTCTATGATATGAAAAAGTAAATAAAAAAGATGTAATTTATATAAAATTTAAGAAAAAAAAAACCTCAAAGACAAATTAGTTTAGTTAGAATCAAATTATAAATGATCCTTAGTTTTAAGGAGAGGAAAGTTGACCCTCTAATGACTTCGTTCAAGATTTAAAAAATATATAAGATTACAGTTGAAGCCAGCTACATACAGATTCATTTTTTCAACATGATACGAAAAAAGTAAAATTGGTAAATGTGCTCAGCCATTTCTTATAATTTCAACTCTTTTTCATACATATATATTATACTTATGTAAAGCGCATAGTGATGGAAAGAAAAAAATATTTACAACAAAAGAAATGCATTTCTCATAACAAGACTTACCTAGTCTTACAACCACTTTAAAGTTGTTTAAATAATGCTTTAATACGTAAAACACAAGTTTAGACTCTATATATATGTGTGTTAGAGTAGGATACATTCAGCAGGTAATAACAAACTTCTTACACCTTTACTCAAAGTAAAATAAGTATTTACTGCAGTTTTACCACAAAAGAATTTTTTCTCTCTATAACTTAAATTTTATAATCCCCAGCTTTATTTAAATATTCAAAGCTTTTATTTACACTTTTTAAAAAGGCTACACAAAACTAAAAAGTACAAAAATCAAAGTAAAATGAAAGTAAAATTTCAAGATTTTACAACCTATTACGAACCAATTTATAGACCCCCCCCCTCGTTTTTTCAAATTCGTCAAAATTGACAGCTAAGGGAACATTTTTGATCCTTGTCTGTCTGTCGGTCTGCCACTCAATTTTTGGGAATTAATATATTATCTAAAAAACTACTCGTTCAATTTTATTGAAATATGGATGGTATGTTATAATTGGCCCATTGTTGTTCCCATATCTCCCACATGCACACAAATATAATTTTTACATTTATGTAAACATAAATATGTATTTATACATATATATATATATATATGTATATATATATATAATATCAGCCACTTGTTTCATGAATCTCCTGTAAAAGTTAACCATGCCTAGGAACCTCCTCAGTGCCTTTATTGATGTTGGTTCAGGAAAGTTATTTATAGCAGCTACCTCGAAACGTTGGAACGATTGGGCGGCATTGCGGAGGCCAAAGGTCATTCGTAGAAACTCGAACAAGCCGAACGGGGTGGTTTCAAGTCAATTGTGGCTGCGGGCGCTTCCAAATAAGGCCCGCACTATACTGGCTGCAAGTAGGGAACCACTGCAATCCCTAGCGGTTATCGCCGATGCAGTAGTCGCCGCTNATAACATGGCAATACCGATTTTCCCTTTTTATAACCCCAAAACTACCTCCACATTTGTTGTTTCCCGCCTTCGATTGTGCCAACTCTAATCTTATAGACTGTAGTACTATACAATGTTCTTAAAATTTACATTTGCTTAATTTATTTGCTAAATTGTTCGTGAAATAAGTTTTATAAGCGTTTAAGTATAAGCTTTTAGATGTGAATTTTCTTTAGTAATAGAAAATTTTATGTTTTGTGAAGTATACAGTTAGTGGAAATTCGGGTAATTTTACCCTTTAGAATTCGTTTACTAGGTCTTATTGTTTAGTTTATTCCTTGATTAACATAATAATAATTATATTTTGCACTAACATAATAACATCGTTTGAATGCATATTCTTGTGTTGTCGTGTTTTCCATGTGTACAATTGGTTTATGGTTATTAGACAGAAGAGAGAATGGGCTAAAACTGCTAAAGATATAGAATGGAATAAGCTCACTAACATAAACTGTCCAGTCCATGCAATACACTTGTATGAGTGTCCCGTCCCCCTAAGGTTCTTAATCCTGACATTAAACTACGTGTTTTTTTATTCCATTAAAACCAACAAATAACCAAAATTTGGGCTTTTACAGTGCATTATGTACTATCAGTTAGACAGAATGCATCTAATATTCAATTCAATAGCAACTGATAATCGAACTCTCAATGCCAATATTGTATTTGCTATACTCAGCTAGTTTTAACATGGAAAGCCTTTTATTATATCCTTATACATAATAACGTTTCTAACCATAATAGTACGTATTTCCTTAAATACATAAAAATATTTCCAATCGTAATAACTCGTATAAAATACTTATGAGGGGGGGGGGGACTTTTACACTTGAAGACGCAGACTACAGAGGTTGATCAAACCCGGGTTAGGGACCGACATCTTCACACACGTGTAACGATGTAGTCGTTAATCACATTGTATCCTGGTTGTATTACAACCAAGAGTGTCATCATCATGGTTTCCAGGCCGAAACCTGGTGGCGCCACTTTTACGAGGAACTTCCTATTTGTTTAAACAATGCTGGGTGGACATTGAGTGAGGGGCCCGGTCCGGGAATCGAACCCAGAGCTGTGGTCAGAAGCGGTCACCCATCCTTTCTCTAACCCTACTCAATAATGCTTAACTTACCTTATCGCAAGGTGAGTGCTCTAGCCTCCGAGCCACCTAGACCCCTTGGAAAGTGTATATTATATACCAGAGGAAGACATTATGCTTTGTGCTTGAGACACAAATAAATAAAATAATAAAATAAATAAAATATAGAAATAGGATAATGCAAATCCTTGTTGAGTGGATTGTGGATCCAGTTTCCAAAAATAACTGGTTTAAAAAAATGACCTAGTCCCATTAAAAAAAAAAAAAATCCTTTTTTTAATGGGACTAGGTCATCCTTCTACAATTTTTATTGACTAATTCATTTTCGGTTGGAATCAAAAATAAAGTTTTTTGTGCTGTTTTAGCAGTTTATCTTTTCAATAACTTTTGACCAAATGTACCTATTTAAACTATGTCTACATTAAAGCGTATGAAAACATCGAGATCTCAAAATCTTAGTTTTGCGCCCCCTTGACAATACTGTGTTATCTAGTTATTACTATCTATATATTATTGTGTTATCTAAATATTACTAAAAACGTTGAAAGTTTACACCTTTTTAAATGTGTTGATTCTTAAATAATAATTTGATGGATTATTAAGGTGTAGTTGTTGTATAAAAACACTAAATCTTCATTTAGAGACGTTTCGACCCTCTTATAAGGTCATTATCAATCTTTAATATCTAAAATAACAACAAACAATAATTATAAGTTAATTAATAATGCAAAAACATTCTAAACATTTTTTTAAAAAATTATTTTTTATAAGACTGTCACAATACAAAACGCAATTAACAATATTATTTAATTTTGATAAAATTACTAAAATTCAACATTTTTAATTTATAAATTAACAAAATTTTTAATGAATAAAAAAAAATAGGGTTTAAGTGTTTATACCAGTATTTATTTATAATGTTCTGGGGGTAAAAGTTATCTTTTAATTTTTTAAAAATTTT
>KZ651680.1:99628-129886 GCA_001010745.2 Gerris buenoi | reverse complement strand
TAAAGAAGAGGAATTGTTCAAAACTATGAGACACGCATGCGCAATTAATACAGGTACGTAAAGAATCACTTTCTACGAATCTAAACAGAGATACAATGTTTATATTACGTATCAATCGTAGATAAACAGAGTAAAGGCCCCGCAGACGAACGACTTTTTGTCGGCCGACAAAAAGTCGGTAGGAGACGGTGCGAATAGAAACAATAGAAACAGGTGGAACCCCGCACACGGCCGACAAAAAATCGGCCCGACTTTACCTGTTTCTATTATTTTTATTGGTCAGTTTCCTACCGACTTTTTGTCGGCCAATTAAAAGTCGGTCGTCTGCGCGGTCCTTTTAACGGTTCTTTATAACTTATTTTTAAATTGTCTTTTAAATTCGTGTCACTAATAACTGTTGATATACAATACATTTTAAACTTATAATTGTTTTGTATTTGTAGCTGTTGCTGTTGTTTTTTGTTGCCTTTTCTTGTTGTCTTTAGGTATAAATCTGTTAATGTCTGTAGTTAGTTAACCTTCTCTGTTTTTTTGCTGTTTCTTTATCCATCGAGACCGGTGTCCGATCCAGACAATTAGACCCAGATGGATTAGTTTCTACCTTCCATCGCTTAATAAAAAAAAGTTTAAACCCCTTTAAATTTAATTAGTATCTCTAGTAGAATTATCTTCTGTCGGATTAGTTTGTCTGTAATTAATTGAGGGTGATGATCTTAATGAGTTATAATTATATTTAGTGTATTAAGTTACAAAAAAGTAGATTAATCCCATTTTATATTTATATAGTCCAGTCAAATTAGCTCAAAATGGCGGCGTATCTTGCATTAAATCATGTAGTTCCAATTTTTATCAGGAATGTGTAGAGGATGGTCCCCTGAATTACGCCTAATAAAGTCCCATCGATTTCAGGCACCGCTAGCGGTGGGAGGAGGGGCAAAAGGTCACATTTTTCAGTTTTCGGCTTTATCTCGAAAACGGTACGTCGCACAGAAAATATTATACCATTCAAAATTAAAGCTGATAAAATTTCAAACAAAAATGTACCTACGCATTTTTTTCCTACGGCCAACAGTTTTGGAGCTTTAGAGTCGACAAAAAACAGTATTTTCAAAAATAAACATTTATTCACATTTTATTGTTTACATATTTTATTTGAATTGTGTTGATATTTGAATGATGTTTTAATAATTTAGTGAGGATATAAAAATTGTTTTGGGGCTGTTAGCTGCCGAAGGGTGTAGGCAGCTAGAGCCTGCAGCTTCATGAGTTGTAGAGGGGGGGAGTCAGTGCCACAGCACTCAAATGTGACTTTTTCAGGTTTTAGCTCATATCTCCAAAACTATTGCTCTTAGGGGAAATTTTTTTTAATTGAAAATTGAAGCTGATAAAATTTCAAACAAAAATGTTTGAATGCATGTTTTACCTACGACCAACAGTTTTAAAGCTATAGGGTCGACAAAAAACATTGTATTCACATTTTTTACTACACACTTCGGCAGCTTATAGCCCTAAAAAAATTGGTCTATCCTCATCATTAAAATAATTTATGAAAGAGATATGTTATTTTACATTAAATTTAATTTTTGAATATAATGTTTTTTGTCGACCCTATAGTTTTAAAACTGTTGGTCGTAGGTAAAACATGCATTCAAACATTTTTGTTTGAAATTTTATCAGCTTCAATTTTCAATAAAAAAATGTCCTCTAAGAGCAATAGTTTTGGAGATATGAGCAAAAACCTGAAAAAAGTCACGTTTAAGCGCTGTGGCACTGACTCCCCCCCTCTACAACTCAAGAAGCTGCAGTCTAGCTGCCTACACCCTTCGGCAGCTAATAGCCCAACAATTTTTATATCCTCACTAAATTATTAAAACATCATTTAAATATCAACACAATTCAAATAAAATATGTAAACAATAAAATGTGAATAAATGTTTATTTTTGAAGATACTGTTTTTTGTCGACTCTAAAGCTCCAAAACTGTTGGCCGTAGGAAAAAAATTCATAGCTACATTTGTGTTTGAAATTTTATCAGCTTTAATTTTGAATAGAATAACATTTTCTGTGCGACGTACCGTTTTCGAGATAAACGCCAAAAACTGAAAAATGTGTCCTTTTGCCCCCCCTCCCACCGCTAACGGTGCCTGAAATCGATGGGACTTTGTTAGGCGTTGTTCAGGGGACCATCCTCTACACATTCCTGAAAAAATTGGATTTACATGATTTAATGCAAGATAAAAACCTAATTTGACTGGACTAATATACATTTAATTCCATTAGCATAAAAGTATGCTACTTTAAAATAATTATTTTATTTTTAATTACAATTTTTTTCTTAATTACTAGGTTAAGTATTAAATTTATTATCATTATAATTCAGGTACTTTTAGATATTAATTATTTTGTACTTACAATTTTCATGTATTTCCTAAAATTACATAGATGTAGTATGATTATCACTACAAAAATATGTGTTTATAGTAAAAAAAAAAAAAAACACTTTTATTAAAAAAACGAATTATTTAAATCCTAATTCTTCACCAAATACAACCTCTCAAGGCACGTCTGGCCGTAGAAGGATTTAATGTGATAAGATTATAGATGTTTACTAAAAGTACTACTTTCTTATCAATATAATTAATTCGGTCTTCTGCAATGAATAAATATCAACATTTATGTTATTACATGCTTTCTTTTCAATCTTGAAAATATGCTTAATATATTGATTGTTAGATATCTTTGAAATTAAAATATTTTATATTCTCTCTTTTTAAAAATTTGAAATTATATTTTCATATATTCATACTACTATCTTCTTGATTATGTTAAAACAATAAACTTCGTTGACTATTTTATTTTTAAAATTTATTCTGATTAAGTCTCAAGTCTGAAGATAATAAAAATTCGAAATTAAAATTTTTATTTGTATTATAAAGATAAGGAAATCAATTAGGTTATAAAATATTATTTATAATTTTGTGGCACATGCGGCCCCCTTGCGTCCTTTAATGTTGCTTTGCGTTCACGAGATTTTATCTAATTATAAATCCCCCCTTCCCACTTTTAATCTGTTTTTAAATCCACATTACGGTAGGAGTAGCATCGTGTGTATTAACAAATAATCATGCTTGTTCTATTTCTATTTTATTTTGGCAGAATCCAAATTTGGATGGCTCCCAAAAAAGGAATGAATTTTTGTTAAAAATATAATTAAAATTATTATTTATTTCCATTGAAGAAGTAAAAAGTATTATGCCTAATAATTTTACCTAATTTTAATAATATTACCTTTATTGTTTTAATTTAATCACCTTAAAGTTTGTTTTAAGTTAAGTTGTTTTAAGCGATCACCTTAAAGTTTGTTTAAAACTTTGTCTGCAAAATTTTTGAAACACTTATTAACTAAACCAGTTTTTAGACTAATACAAAAATGTTTACCTTATGGTATTAATCAAATTATAATTACTATTTACAAAGGGAGACAGACAGAGAAAAATAGACTTCAGCGCCGGGACTCGAACCACGGACCTCCCCCTCATTTATAGTTTAACACAACTACATAATTTCATGTCATATGAGTTAGAGAGGTTTAATTTTAATTTTATTTTTTATTTATTTTTTTTGGCAATGAGTAACGTGAGAAAGGTAATAGTCCAGTGACTATTCCTTTTGGCTGGGAGAAATTAGTAAGGATTGATTGAGTTACACTTGTAAATGTATAAAGGTGAATGAAATATTAAATGTGTGAGTAAATGAAATTAAATTAAGTGAAGATTAAAGAATAAAATTAAAAAGCGCGGTAGAGGGAGGTCCTACAGTTGGAGACAGACTGTGCACACCTCCTACATCTTTTTAACTCCTTGATACACCGGGTAACGTTTTTTAGTAACGCTTTTCAGGTTATGCAGCACAGCCTAAACATGAAAATGTCAATTTAAAAATTATGTGACGAGAAGGACACTGTCTCTTTAGGCGACGAGGTGGATTATATGGATTGATTTGGGATGCAAGGAGTTCTATTAAGGGATTGGGGTGACAGTGTAGAGATTCGTGGAATGAGTGGTATCGGGATATGGATAGGTCTCGGACAAAAAGAACATTGATGTCGTTATGGAGAGTGAGGTTGGAGACGTAGAAGAGGGCATCTGTGATTTTTCTAAGGATCTTGGATTTGAGAGTTTGGATTCGAAGGATGTTGGAAGGCTTGGTGCTACCCCACATTTCTAGACCGTAGGTCCAAGCTAGTTTTATAACTACGTTGTAAATACGAAGTTTATTATTCAAAGGTAAGATCAGACCTACGATCTAAAAAGTCAAAGCAGCAACTTGTATCGTCTTGAAATGTCCTTTCGATTGGTTACTACGTTTTCATTAGCTTGCTCTCTTGTTTGTTTGTTTGTCCAGTATAAATCTTGCAATCGATTTCTAACTTCCCGAGTAGCTAGACATTTGAAACTTTTAGAATAGCTCAGAAAACGATGACAATGCATTATTTTAATACTTTTATCTATCTTTCAGCATAATTTAATTTGTTTTCAGCAATTTGTGCTGTATGGAAAGTTAGTTTGGAAAAAATCGCAAGTAATTGTATTTGTTTTAACATGTCCCATATTTATAATCTTCATTTTGACAGGTTTCAAATTTATGATTTATGACAGAAAATTTAAAAACGTTGTATATAAAAAGTTCTTTTTATCTTGCAATTATTTTTGTATGATGTTGCCATGTGAGTCGTCTATCGAGGTCCGTTCCAAGGTAACGGACTGCGTTGGATTGAGGAATAAGAACTTGATTAAGAAGGACTGGAGAACAGGTGCTATAACGAAGAGTAAAAGTGACATGAACACTTTTTTGTCCGTTAATTCGTATCCTCCATTTAATTAATTATAATTAATTAATTAACAAAAAACCTTAAACAACTTCACTTTCGTAGCAGCACTTCATTTTTCTTTTGGGTTTTTTGACTGAGATCATTTATACTCGTATATTTCAATATAGATATGAAATCAAAATTTAATTTATTAATTAGGTCTCGAAGAAAATAATTCTTCCTTTTGGAGAATAGCTATGTACATTTTTTTCTGAGAGCTGGTTGCTTTTATGTAGGTTTCAGTCTGCATTTCCAGCAACTTTAAGGATATTTACTGATATTTTAATTACTGATAATTTAAGATATTTTACTGAGCAGAAAAAAAAATTCTTCAATTAAATTTGCTTTTATTCAGTTGGAGCCGAATTAAATATACGGGAGCTGATTTGAAGCTTCCATTACTTTCGGTAAGCTTGGTAGCAAAAACAAATTGCGAATATTAGCGTAATGAAAGTTTTATAATACAAATTATTCATAATCTAACTGTTCTGAATATACCTAATTCAATAGCCTCTCAAGCCAATTTTTAGCAATTCTGTATTGTTCAATTCCCATTCATTAATAATTGCTCAACATTAGGATAAAGCTAAAAAAAAAAAATTAGGAAACCTGTTCTAAATTATCGACTCAATTAATTTTAAATAGAGAGCCTTTCAAAGCCAGTGGACTGAGTAGATTTTAATTGGTTTTATTTCCGCTTTACTGATAAAACCTGCAAAAATATATATACCGTGAATTAATGAAAGCGTCAGTTATGAGTTTTTTTTAAAAAACTTATTATTGCGAATTATAAGCTAGAGTGAACAATTATGTAGCGAACTTTATTCCCCTAATAGGATGTTGTATTAAGTTTAAAAAAAAAATCGGTTCGAGACAACTGAGACAAACTTTCTCATATAAGAGTTCATAATTACTTAGCCCAGTGTTTAGTAGGTACTTTTACACACAATTACACTTCTCTGCAAAATTTAACGAACTTCCTGTCCCCAAAAAAATTTAATCTGAACTTTAAGTTTTCAAGGTTGCTAAATCCGAATCTGAAGTCAAAATTTCTACAATACGTACAGTTTTCCCGGAAAATGTGCCTAGAAAAGGAAAAAGGTTTTTGTGTGTGCAGTGGCTCCATCTTGTTGGAACCATATTATGTGGACAGTATCCATTTCTTTGTCCTTTAAATAGGGGATGAAAAACCGGATTCCCTGACGAGATGTTGGAGAATGTGATGCGCAATTTCGCTCGCAGTGCCTCTAAGAATGTTTAAATAGACAAGGTGTAATTTATCGGATGTTATCTTCCACACTTGAAAATGTGACTTTTGTCCAGTAAACTTCCACATTTTTGCTTGAAAATTTTCTTTATTTCAATCTCCTGGCTCCATTATTAAGGAGATAGTGACCATTTAAAATTTGATCTTCCGCGCTGCGCCACCCTGTACATAAAATTTTAGATTGAATGTTAGACAGACCCTATAAGTAAGCTGTGTAAATGGAACGTCAACGCTGCAATTAAGTGTTTTTTTGCTCGATCAGATAACCTCAATTTTTAATTAGTCCTTAAAATGTTTCAATTACGGAACTTGCGCCTTTAATATGAATGACGCATAACAGGGAGAAACAGAATTAGCTTAGAAATATTACTTCGTCAATATCGATATTGAAAGAGTCTTATGTTGGCAGCATTGTATTAAAGGCTAAAGGTAATAGAGTGGGACGAAGGTTGGTTGTTGTGGTTACAGTTTAAAAACAACAGGTTGGGCATGCGACGCCCAATGACATAGCTTGCAATCGATCTGCCCGGCCAATGAACAGTCTCCTTTAGACCTATCATAACCAATCTAATTATTTTATTTTAAACCTTCTAAACCTTACATTTCCTTCACCCCTACTCACAGAATTACCTCTCTTTGATTGACAATCGATATATGGGATTTCAGTTATGAATAATTCAATAAGCAATTCGGTCTCTTAGATAAGAAAAAAATGATTGAATTTTGCTTATGCCACTTTATTATAGTTGGGCAATTTTCAAGTAACTTCTTCAATCGTACAATTTCTCCCCCCTCCTCCTTTTGAATGACATCTGAGGCTAATATAGTCAATTGTACTTTAAAAAATAACTGATTTTTTATTTTATTTTTTTCTTTAGAATGACCAAATTATGCTTGCTTATAATAACATTTATTTAAGTTATTTCATGAATAACTTAAGTGGAATATTCTAAAAGGCAATAAAAATATGTCAATAGCCATAAATTATAGTTGATTATTTTTAATGTTATATAACAACTATTGATAAACAAATTTTATTTAAAGGTACTGACCAAGGAGTGTCATGATCAGCTTAATAAGGTTCTTTTTTATCATTTTGCTTCCAAGCTTACCGAAAGTAACGGAATCTATCTGATCAATCTAAAGAACGAACGTTTTTATGTCTCTGATTTCGAAAATTCCAAGACAGAAATCAATTTCAGACATCAGGAAACATTTTTGTTTCTTTGTCTGTCTGTCACTCGCTTTTTGAGAATAATATATCTTTAAAACTTTTCGTCCGTTTTTAATAAGTTTCAACCTTCTGCGATAATTTGTTTCTTTTCCACATGCACACAAACATACCTTTAACTTTAAAAAAACTCAACCTATAACTTTAAAAGTGCTCATCAGATTTTTTTAAATAAGGATAGTTTGTCAAAAGTAGCCCGCAGATAGGCCCCAGATTACCTTCAATCATCTGCGCTCTTTAACTTTTGCTAAATTGGTACTTTAATTTGTGTGAAAATCCCAAAGATGTTATATAATAGAGATGGAACGTTAAGAAGGGATTTGAGGCAAAAAAGTGACCCCATGGAGGTATTGGTAGAGTAAGAGAAATTGGAGGAAAAAAGCATACTGCGCATGCTCCGTGACCTTTGACNCGTATAAAAAAACTGTGATCCCCCAGAGGGGATCGTACCAGTGAGAAAAAAAAATCATAATTATATAACGACGGGTAGTATGCTTAATCGTCTATGATACCCAAAAAAGTACTTAGACGCATGTACTTCCCTGTGATTTTTATTATTAAAAGGGTTTTTTGTTAATGTTACAATATTTTGCAAAGGTATTTTTTATTAATTCTCTTGAAAGAATAAAACAAAACTGTCCACGCAAATTAAAAAAACTTCAGCTGAAAGCTGCTGTAACATTACAGTTTTTTTCCAATTTACGCGGAGAGGCAGTTTAGTGATATTTCTTTAGTAAGTATGCTCTCGTGAAGTTCTCATGAACTTTTCTCTTTTGGGCATAACGGTGTGGTTGAGACATGTTTATTAATAATGTTTTTCATATTACAACTATAATACAAGATTAATATGGCAATTTTAGCTATAAGAAGAAACAAAACAATAATTAACTGACGCTGGAAGCCGGCCGCAAATGAAGGCGCAGTTGACCCATCAGAGCAGTCATTTTTTCCTGCCGCATAAATATACAAAGAAACGTGAATTAAGACGCCAAATCTACATGCGTCAGTCAGGCCACGTGGGACATAGAACTGCTCAGCCTTGCGCTTTGCGTCTCAAATCATGAGGTTTCATAGATTTCTGCGGTTGGTAAAAACTGTGCTGTCCTGCCCTGCGTCGCCTATGTCTCCATGTGCGCCTTGGTACAAACAAACGATGATCGCAAACTTCCAGTGTTTAAGTATTTATTTTATTTTATTTTTTTATTCACTCAGCAAAAGTAAAAATGCTAGGTATTAGACACTTAGAAAATATTTGACGTCCAAAAGGCAACAAAATTGAACATATTATAAAGTTTTGTAAAATAGTACATCGTTCCTTGTAATTTGAATTCTTGATAAGTTGGGTGTGTTAGGGAAAATTCAATCACATCAAATTTGCGTTATTTCAATCCCTCCTTGGATCATTCTCTAGCAGACTGACTATTGTTTTCTATAAAATATTTTGAAAAATACTTATCGGAATCTTACAGATTCTTGTCTATTTACCTGAAATTAGAGACTGTCAAGTACACTTTTTTTCTGAAGTTGCATTCAACACGAGGACCAATTAAATCGTTTCCCTCAAAAATTTCCCGCCTTTTGATTGTGCCAACTCTAATCTTATAGACTGTAGGATATCTATAAATAAGTTTTATTTAAAATTAAATTGAGGAAACGTGGAGTTTTCTTTAAAGCGTAATTCAATTTCAAATGCTTTTTGAAAGAATTCTTTTGTTAAAAGTTAGTTTGTCTGATATATTTTAACTAGATCTATAGAATGTTTGTTTTCTTATTGTCATTAAATTCCTCGCGAAGTTGTTCCTTTTCATACTTATTTATCCTTTCATAATACAATCTTAAAGGAAACTATATTGGTACCTAAGGTATTTCTTTGTTTAGAAGGAATTAAAGGGAATCATAATCAATTTCTTTATTGGCAAATATTAGCAATAGTAAGGGTAACTGCAACCATTATAAAAAGGGAAATATAAGAAAGTATAAAATAATACAGTAAGAAATATTGATTTAAGGGGGCCTGGGTGGCAAAAAAACAAAAACATTGAGTTACCTTGTTCACTCAGTGAGTAAATTTATTGTAAATTTAAATTTAAGAATGTCAAAGCAGCCATGTTAAATTCTCTCTTACACTAAGATGGGAACGTTTTTCTGAAAACCGGCTTATTATTGATTGACACGTAGGATAGCTGACACCGGACGTAGAAAGGTTTCTGTGGACCGGAACCTGGAGTTGACTGGTTGAAAGGTCAGGTTAAATCAGCCATTAAGAAGTGGGTATGAAATGAAGCAGAATGGTTAGGCACAGAGGGATGCAGGTAGTTGAAGATATTACTGCCGAAAATAAATAAAAGTAAAATCAGATGGCTGCTAGGTCTGAGCAGGACCAACCTGAGAAATCTGGTTGGAATGCTAACTGGGCACTGCAGGCTAAGAAGACATCTGGCATTACTAAAAGTAGAAGAGGACCCCACATGTCCAATGTCCAGTGTGTGGCGAGAAGGAGAAAACTACTTACCATTTTCTGGGAGTGTGTGATGGATATGGGAAATTGCGCTTTCATATCTTAGGGAAGGGAGGCATTAGGGAGAGGGAACTTAAAACATTGAAGTGGCAAGACATCTTCTTCTTTATAATCCAAACTAAAAGGTTTGAAGATGAGGTGTGGGAATGTCTGGGGTTGGCAAAAAGGATCCAAAGATGTTTGCTAGGCTAGGCCTCCCCGCCCTTACTACTACTACTACGTAGAAAGGTGAACAATGAGTTGAATTTCTAAAAGAAATGGAAAATTATTGTTTATAAGGCCTTTTAAATGTTGTTAGGATATTTAAATGTTGTTAGGACATTTAAAAGGATCTCTGTTTGTACAGCTGTTCTTATCATTAACTTGCTATATTTTAATGGCTTCACAAATCATCGAAAAAAGTTTAGAAAAAGTATTTGTATCAAAGTTGGATTCGTGATTTTGTGAAAAAAGTGTAATTTTTAGGGTTTCGTAGGTACATCTCGAAACAATTATGCCAAAGGTGATGTGTCTGTCTGTCTGTCGTTTTTTCGTTCATAGCGCCCGTAAATTTCTCTATTGGTTAAAATATACCCCCAGCAAATCCACTCACAACTACTATATAAATTCTGGTCTTTTGAAAATTGTTTATGATAATACCTTATAGTGGGGCCATGAAAATTTCCTGAAAAAATGTAATTAACCTTATCGTTATTACGTATAAAAAAACTGTGATCCCCCAGAGGGGATCGTACCAGTGAGAAAAAAAAATCATAATTATATAACGACGGGTAGTATGCTTAATCGTCTATGAAACCCAAAAAAGTACTTAGACGCATGTACTTCTCTGTGATTTTTATTATTAAAAGGGTTTTTTGTTAATTTTACAATATTTTGCAAAGGTATTTTTTATTAATTCTCTTGAAAGAATAAAACAAAACTGTCCACGCAAATTAAAAAAACTTCAGCTGAAAGCTGCTGTAACATTACAGTTTTTTTCCAATTTACGCGGAGAGGCAGTTTAGTGATATTTCTTTAGTAAGTATGCTCTCGTGAAGTTCTCATGAACTTTTCTCTTTTGGGCATAACGGTGTGGTTGAGACATGTTTATTGATAATGTTTTTCATATTACAACTATAATACAAGATTAATATGGCAATTTTAGCTATAAGAAGAAACAAAACAATAATTAACTGACGCTGGAAGCCGGCCGCAAATGAAGGCGCAGTTGACCCATCAGGGCAGTCATTTTTTCCTGCCACATAAATATACAAAGAAACGTGAATTAAGACGCCAAATCTACATGCGTCAGTCAGGCCACGTGGGACATAGAACTGCTCAGCCTTGCGCTTTGCGTCTCAAATCATGAGGTTTCATAGATTTCTGCGGTTGGTAAAAACTGTGCTGTCCTGCCCTGCGTCGCCTATGTCTCCATGTGCGCCTTGGTACAAACAAACGATGATCGCAAACTTCCAGTGTTTAAGTATTTATTTTATTTTATTTTTTTATTCACTCAGCAAAAGTAAAAATGCTAGGTATTAAACACTTAGAAAATATTTGACGTCCAAAAGGCAACAAAATTGAACATATTATAAAGTTTTGTAAAATAGTAGATCGTTCCTTGTAATTTGAATTCTTGATAAGTTGGGTGTGTTAGGGAAAATTCAATCACATCAAATTTGCGTTATTTCAATCCCTCCTTGGATCATTCTCTAGCAGACTGACTATTGTTTTCTATAAAATATTTTGAAAAATACTTATCGGAATCTTACAGATTCTTGTCTATTTACCTGAAATTAGAGACTGTCAAGTACACTAATATTTTTATATCTCAAAAATCGAAATATACGAAACTTCAAAATTACCCAGAACAAAACATATGTACTACATAATTAGAGGGTTCAGTATTAAAGTGGACCAAGTCCATCAAACTTGATTTTGAGTTACAGACACTTTTGTGAATTTACTCAGTGCTAATTACTATTCCATTATAAAGTTTAATTAATTCGATTATTCTATAGTTTAGTTCATTAATAAATATATTTTACAGATTTTAGGTTGATACCTTAAAAATAATCTAATTTATGACATTTCAAATAGAAGATAACTGTGACTTGGTTCAGATTTGCTCTGAAACTTCAGAATTACTTCAGTGCTCATTGAAACTACTGCATTCTGTGGGTTTCCCATGGTACTAACAATTATAACACTCTAATCCTATTAAAATATTCAGTATAAGCTTTCAGAATATATCCCTATCTCATTTTTTTTTTTTTTTTTTTTTTTCAAAAAATGGACTTGGTCCACTTTAGCACTTAACCCCTCAATTTTAGTATTATCTCCCATTGTTAATAATAATTATAATTTGATTTAAACTTTTCATAGTATGAATACTACCAAAAACTTAAAATGAACTACACAATTGTTTAGAGGTGGAACAAGAACTACTCATTTCTACAAAATAATTGTTGCTAAATAAAATTGGTTTATTAAAGTCGTATTCCGCGTATAAACTATAACTTCTTCTGATCCCCTAAAGTACACAATATCATGGGTTACTACCCATGATATTGTGTACTGTGGCAACAAGCTCAATAAGGTTAGGCTCGATAGGGGTCCCTGAGGCAGAGTGGACTAAAAGAAATAGTAAATTACTAACATATAAAAGCACAGCAAAGACCCTACTTTGACGTGATCTGAAGGTTAATTAAACAGAGATAGCATACCTAGAAGGACTAATGGCTGGCAAGCTTGCGCACCGAGAGCTATCAACTAAAATCAGCATGTACGCCTCAGAGACATAGTGTTAGAAGTTACAGGGTTAATGTAATAGGGACTGTATGTTAATTGTGTTTGCCTTCTATAATAGATATTGCAAAAGAAAATAGTTAAGAATGTTTGAGTGTATAATTTTAACACCTTAATGGTCAGTTTATTTGTACCGACAGAAGAACAAATTAATGTTTTAATGATTTCTATAATTATATGATAAATATTAAAAATATAAATATTATAAATAAAATAATATTTTATTATATTTATGTATGATAAGGTTGGAAACTTACGCAGTTGAACTAAAATTCCAAACTTTATAAGCATTTAATAGTGAATCAAAAATGTCTGCTATTTCTAAAATAGTTTAATTGTTTTTAACTACTTGTATATAAGCTAACTCGTCATTTACCTCTAAAATTTAACTGGTTAAAATTATCTTCTTTCTTATACTGTAAAATATACATATATACGACATATTAACGATGAATTAAGTTCACATTTGTGATACGGGTTTAACACACAATATGAAGTTTGAAGTTAATTCATCTGCGACTAATGGAGGTCTGGGATTAACCGCTGCATCAATCAGGTTTAACAAAGTAAAACTAAATAAAGACCCGAGGAAAGTTGGTGAAATGTTGATGTTTCATATGGGAGGATCAAATTAAAAGGGATTAATGAGTCTAGGATTAGATTATCTACCCGGTGTTAGATTAATGATCTTCTATGTCCGTGTGAGATGGAAAAAGGGTTTTCCTGACGTAGAAAAGCACCGGATTAATTCCCCAAATGGTTTACCATGTAGGAATTTATTCCGGTCTATTCCCAGAATAGTTAAAACTAGTCTGATGAAAAACTTTTCTAACTTTTCAATTCTATTCACCATCTCTACTAACTATATTGACAATATAAATTCATATTTTCAATGACTATATTAATAAACAATTTATTTAAATATGGTTAATTTGACACTAAATGTGGTATTTGTCACTATACTACATTTATTACAAGATTGAATTTGTCACTATACCATATTATTCAAGAAGAATTTTGTACTAACTTTGAAGTTTTATTTATTAATTCTACTAAAATCTATTGACACTAAAATTTATATTTTCAACAGAATATTAATTAACTATAGTTCAAATATGGTTAATTTGATAATTGATCTTTATCATTAACTAGCTAGTATTTATCAACAAACATAGACATAATATGTTCTCACTTATCATTCCTTGTTGTTACAAAATCCTTGCTTAAACCCCACACAGTCAAGGGTTTGTTTTTGTAATATTTTATTAAATTTAAAAAAAGTTTTGCTTTTATGTTACATCTTAAATACATAATTTGTACAAGTACAATTATGATTCTCTAGGTTTTTTAAAAAAAATAATTTCTACTTATTTCGTTTCTAAGTATTAGTAGCTTTTAATATGCCGAGGATTGTATCTGTTTTGTAGAACTAATATACAACGAAAAACCTAATGTTTTCAGATAAAGTTTGATTCACGATCAAACATTTTGCACAAATATGATGTTTGGGCAAACCTGATGTTGGGCAAATTTAGGCCATACAAGTCAAACATCAAACAGCCCCATATTGACCGTGTATGAGGGCCTTAAAACAATATTTTATCTTTATCTACTCACGGCAGCAAAATAAAGCATTACTTGTTTTTAAGTTGGAAAGTACTATTTTGCTGATTTGTCATTTCAATATTAAAACCAGGTAATTGAAACAGTGAGGGAAATATTTTACCTCCAGCGGGGAGAAAAAGTGAACTTTCCTCCCTAGTTTACAGGGATGGAAGTAGCTCATTGCACCCGGGCGGGTGGACCAGGGAGTAATGAGTAAACAAGGGAATCATGAACTCTCATGATTCCCTCAAGTGTTGCCCTAGATAAAGCACACATGAATAAGGTTGGTGCTAATACACATTTCATTTACTAACTTTTGTTTCATGTCTAAATGTGTAATTTCATCTTTACACATATCATATAACATCCACTACGGTTGCCATAGTGATGCATCAGTAAAAGAAACAAACAAGTTATAAGTGAAATAATAATTTCTAAATGTAGATTAACTAATCTATTATTTAAATACGTCAGTTGTCAATACCATTCATTACACAGCTTCCAGCTGATTCTCCCATTTAATTTTAGCATTGAAATTCAAATAATTACTATCTATAATTTAATTTTAACGTGAATAAAGTTATTGATTAGAGAATTGTTAATATTATATCTAACTTTTTTTGTTTTAAATAAATATAAACATAAGTATTTCTTCTTGAATAAATTAATTTAAAATTAAACTCTTTCTATATTTTTTTCTCCTTCTGGAGGCAAAATCTTGTACGTACCTCGGGAGTAAAAATCACTTGTACCCTCTCCCTCGGCTTCGCCTCAGGAGTGAACGTTATGGTTCCCTTGGCTTCGCATCAGGAACCAACTTCATCGCTCAGGGTGCAATCACTTACTTTCCTCCCTTGGTGCGTAAATAACTATTCCTGCCTAGACAGGAAAAGTAGAGTTTACCAGCGCGTATAATAACATCTGTTTTTGTTTGGGTTTAGTTTCTATTTAATTTGTGTAATTTTGATTTAGTTTCTGACTTGTTTTATTACGAAGCAAATATGTTTATCTAAAACAATTTATTATCTAAATAGCGTTAATAGATAAAATATTGTATGTAACATCTTCATTCGTCAAATAGGTAAAATTAATTAAATTTCGTAGCCTGTTCTCGCATCTGGCTCGGAGGCTAACTTAATTCCTTGTCAGTAAAATTTCATTTTGCTGCGTCCTTACATAAATAACTCTTTCAATTCCTTAATTAAATGTTAAATAATTATCCTTTACTCTATATAGCGGATAATATATTTAAGCTCTATATATTCCAAGAATTAATTTAACATTTGGAAATTGTTTGTCAGTAAATCCTTTGCTTCCTTAATAAAATTATTAATTGTTTTGCCACGAGTCTTTCATCACTAGACTAAGAACTTCCAAGAAATTGTGTTGAAAATAAAATGTATTTTCTATTATGGTTGTTAGTTGCTTTATTCCTAAAATTATTAATAAATTATTGATTTACAGTTGGACCTCCTTATAACGAACCTTCTGTACAGCGAAAATTTCTATGTAACAAATGTCCCATGGATTCTCTATATTAAGTGATTCTATAGTAAAAGAAATTCTATGCAATAAAATTTCTAAACAACAATTTTTTTCCGGAACCATCAAGTTCGATGTATGGAGGTCCGACTGTATTTTTAATCAAAATAAAAGATGTTATACCTTTTATATGAGCATTTCGAAAATTTGATTCGCCTTTATTTTAATAGGTTCTATTGTTGGTGTATTACGGTATTACCTTTCAATTTTAATTCTCCATCTTTGCTCATCTTTAATTCTATTTTTGGTTATATGACTTATATTAAAAATTAGTTTTATCTCCCAAACATATAGTCCACGATAGAGGGTGAAAGAAAGTTTCTGACTAACATCAAGCTAGAATTTTGTTTACAAGTGAATTTTTTGGTAAATTCAAAGAATATTTGATCGGCTAAGTTCATCTACGGGACATAGCTTGGCAATAGGCATTTGGAAAAAAATAAAATAAACCGGTAGAGAGCGGCCATATCCAACTTATATGATGGACAATGTGATTTTCATGATCCTGAGTACAAAATTAGTTTGTAGATTGAAAATCAATTTTATGTTAGTTTGCCACTTGATAGATGATCACTTTGATTTAGAATAGTATTTGACTAACTAACTAATTAAGTGACAAACTAACATAACTTGATTTTTGGTCTACTCACTAATTTTGTACTCATGGTTCATAAAAATCACATTGTCTATTATAATAGACAATAATATGGGTGGGACATTACCGCTCTCCACCTGTTTTTTTGTTTTTTTAAGGCCCATTGCCAAGCTATGTCCTGTAGACGAACTTAGCCGACCATATATTCTAAAAAGGCATTAAAATTCTAGCTTGATGCTAGTCAGACACTTTTTTGCGCGCTATTTCCTCTGGACTAATAATATTCATGACAAAAAAAAAATACGACAGAAATTCAACTGAAGGAAAAACATAATTTAAATTGGCATCCTCCTCTTTCCTTAATATCTTTACATTTTGATTTTATTCCAACTCAAATTGAGTTACAAGAAAATTTTCGAGTTTCCCAAAATACATAATACTTAAGTTATCAGGCTGACATATAAATTGAATGTAATATGGTAATTTAAATAAGTTATTTGTGATAAGAAATAGTGTGCTCAAACTGTCAAGGCATGTTCAGACGTTGAAGAATTGTTACATTTCGCTTCATGTCTGTCACTCTGTCATCTCGTTGTAGCAAATATATTCATGTTCTTCTTTTCTACCGAACATTCGTTTTACTCACCTTGTAACATTTTTATTTATTACCTTTTCTAACAAAATTTGTTTATCCCCTTTAGGCAATACTTTATTTTTATACCTTATAACATTTTATCCTCTTACAACATGCTTGAGGCCTGGAAGAGCTGTCATTTTTATCTTTTTCACTTTATAAATTGAATGTAACGATGATCTTGTATAGAAATTGATATTTGAATAGAATATGTAAACGATCATGTATAACCCAACAAATGATCAGTGTTATGTGATAAGCCTAATGGGAGTTCAGCAATCTTCCATTGGTGTGCTCTTTCCAGTTGTATTATTCTAGTATCGTTCTATTTTCGTTCATAATTACTTAGCCCAATGGTTTCCATTGATTAGTTTTCATGTTTTCACAAGTACATTTAATTTTAATTGAACATTTTATCAAAATGTATCATAAAAATAACTTCTCCTTAGCGGGGAATCGAACCCGGCCTCTCTCTGTCCGCGTGTAAAGCAACTTTCTCAGGAACTTGATTTTTACCAGAAAACGGCTGATATCGTTAGATTTGTTTTTGAATGGGCTTTTAGAATGTTTTAAATAAATAACGTTGGAATCGTTTTCAGGAAATCATTTTTTTCACGTTTTTTGAAGGTAGCGCGCCCAAATTTGGAGCTGAAATTCAATTCTTGATTTCGCCTCGGCGTATGATTTTTCTGAACATGCATGCGAAATTTCGGCCCAGTAGTTTATATTAGGCTCCAGGCGTCTGCACAGACAGACGATAGACAGACATTTTTTAAGAACACTTTTTTGGACTCAGGAGGACCTCTAAACGTTTAAATTCATTAAAACCTCAAACTGGAATTGTCGCGCCACCACAATTCTTTCTCTTTATAATGAGAAAATAGTGAGTTCAAGAACCAATAGGTTTTATCTAAAGTATAATTCTCTTTCCATAAACTGCGTTAAGATCAAAACATATAAAGTGTATACTTTTCAGTAAAAATTATACAGTTGATAAGTATTATTACAATCCCAATCCCTACAGTTATCCTCACTAAATTCATTTTTTTTAAAAATCCCAATCTTTGAATATTTTTACACTTAAGTAATTAAAAAAAACCTTTTTAATTAAATGTATCTTCTTTCAGCAGCTTCTCTTTTTAAATAAAAATACATAATCTGATTTAACTTCTGATATTGTAGAGTTTGGTCTTTAGTCTTAATTAATAATTAATAAAATTGTTTGCCAAAAATAATTTTGAGTTAAGATATTTTCATTGAATTCATTTAGTAGGAAGTTATCAAAGTTTACATTTTCTTGGGGCGGGTCCAATATCTAAAGTCTTTTCTTGGATGACATCCCTTTTTAGGGATTAGAGTGGGTGGCTTTAAGGGATTATTTCAGTAGGTAATAAATTAGGGATTTCTATGGTTATATCTTTTGGTTAAATAAAGCCAGAAGATGGTCTATCTAGGAGCGTAATTAATGGAGTTTTCCTCCAATGCTATTTACACTACAGGAATTAAACAAAAACTATTTTGAGATGTTTCGTTGAAAGGAATTCCACGTTATATTATTCTGCTGACAGCGAAATTTTGTTCGTTTAAGACGTATATAACTACAATAGACACTGTTAACCACTTTATCATTGGAATGTCAAAGTGAACATAAGATGAATATTTTTAAGTTAAACAACCACAGAAGATTTATTGCTTCCGAGCTTACTATTGTTTAGAAATTGTTTTTGAATTAGAATTGTTTTTTAACAGCGTGGGAAAATAGACTAGAAGCCAATGATAGCGCTGGATTTAGAATTCTAGAAGGTCCGGGCCAACCAGGCAAATAAAAATGTCTCTAGTGGAGGGGCGCGGACCTAAGGGTAACCGTTCTTAGAGACTTTATAACCTCCAACGCTTGAATTCACTTTTATGTTATTAAATATAATGCACTAAATACTACACTGGTTTTGAATTTTGTTTGTATAACTACCCGTCATTTCAATTTATTAAATTGTTCTGACAAAGTAAAACTCAGACAGAAAATTAATAAACTCAGTAACCGTTATCGTAAATCATGTACGAAATATGAATAGAAAAAATTATTAACATTATTACACAATTAAACTATGCATCAACAAAAAAGGATAATATTTCCATGTAATATATTAGCGTTTATTGTTTATTTACCGAAAAATACTAATTACTATTTTTTCACACTGTACATTAATTCNATAGACTTCTACTATACTTTGGTTTATATCCCTCGAACCACGCTAGAGTAAATTGCAATAATAGCGTAACTTGATGACATGTACAGGAAAAATATGAAGAAGTTAACAATAAAATATGAGCATGCGCAATGCGCACAAATTGATTGCTTGAAATATATATTTATTTTAAATATTTGAGTGGAGTTTCAAGTAAAAGCTACTGAAGATTAGATAACAATTTTTTTTAAATATTTAAGATTATTGTGATTTTTTTACCGCTAAATTGCGTTTTTAGCACCAAAATTTCTCCCAAAAAAATTGCGTTACCTAGCTTCTGGCGTAGATTTTGAAGTCCTGAAGTTCATGTGGGAAATGAGCTGACTGAGGAAATGATTGATCAAAACCATCATAGAAGGTCAAGCGCTCTCTTCAATCACTATCATTTATAAAACTTTCTATCAATCTATTTGTCAATGGGCTTAGGCGTCAAACGGGTTCCTAGACGGTTCAATCATGCTTGAATCAATCGATTGACTGTCTAGGGCTTACTTAAACAACAACCAAAATATTTAAACTTAAACAACAATCAAAATATGTAAACTTAAACAACAACCAAAATATGTAAACTTAAACAACAACCAAAATATGTAAACTTAAACAATTACCAAAATATGTAAACTTAAACAACAACCAAAATATGCAAACTTAAACAACATCCAAAATATGTAAACTTAAACAACAATCAAAA
Source organism: Gerris buenoi (assembly GCA_001010745.2). NCBI lineage: Eukaryota > Metazoa > Arthropoda > Insecta > Hemiptera > Gerridae > Gerris > Gerris buenoi. The sequence continues at coordinate 109,900 of KZ651680.1, read as the reverse complement.
TATGTAAACTTAAACAACAATCAAAATATGTAAACTTAAACAACAATCAAAATATGTTATTAAATTATGCTTTGGCGTAAAACAAAAATCAATTGGAATTTTAGTTCCACGTAAAAGCAATCACTTGAGTGTTTATCTCTGCTTGGAAGTAAGCAATATATTCAGTATTCAGAGGATTAGGAACCATAGAGCCCAACATGTTCAATATACTGCATATTTAACTAAAGGTCTCACTTTACCAAATTGGATGCCTCAATGAAACCCATAGAATTGTTTTGACCTTAAAAATGTATTTATTGATGCAATTGCATATCATCATAAAATATGCATGATGTCTAATAAATCCATGATGTCTTTCACGTCACAAAAAAATGGTTTATAAATATTAAAATATAATTTAAGAAAGGTGGACAAAAATTATCACCTCTCTGAAATTTGAGTGGTTTGTCAAAAGTAGCCCCCAGATTAATTCAAATTCTTGGTGCTCTGTAAATTTTGCTATTCTAATACTACTATTCAGCAGAAAATAACGTNCGAAAAAAAATTTGGAAACCACAAGCAGATCTATATTCCAAATTTAATTCGTCAATATTGTCTAAAATTAAATCTTTCATTAAGTCTTTAGTTCCATAACGTGATCTACTTTGAAGGCTGGGACGTACCCCAAATCGAAGTTTCCTCCATTTTTTTCTGTTTTCTTCGCTGTCATATACTATGACAACAGCACATGGAGCGATCAGTAGATCCTCTTCGGTGAACATTTTCGAAATGACTGAATGCCAATGCCAACACTAATGTAGACCGGTACAGCCATAGGCTTTGCCTATGCGGCTTTGCTGGTGGCATTGCCAACGGCTAGTGTGGACGCAGCTTTAATGCAATAAATAATAGATATATAAGTCAAATTGACGATTATTACCGCAAGTTAGTAAGTTATTAAATGAAGAGGTACTTACCGTCGACACTTGCTTGATCTGAAGATCACTGGACCGGTTTCGGCTATACGCCATCATCAGCAGTAGAAGAGTATAGATCTCTTAGAGTCGAAATGAACTCGTAGAGTCTACATGAGAGAGTGAAGTCAGAAAGCAAGAAGTAGAAGAATATATAGACTTCTACTATACTTTGGTTTATATCCCTCGAACGACGCTAGATTTAAAATTTGCAATACTAGCGTAACTTAATGACCAACACACAGGAAAAATTTGAAGAAGTTAACAATAAAATACTCTCTCATGTAGACTCTACGAGTTCATTTCGACTCTAAGAGATCTATACTCTTCTACTGCTGATGATGGCGTATAGCCGAAACCGGTCCAGTGATCTTCAGATCAAGCAAGTGTCGACGGTAAGTACCTCTTCATTTAATAGATATATATTATAAATGTAGTTAAAAACTATGAATGATAATTAAAAAGGATAATTGTAATAGAGAGCAGTGTAGAAGGGGTGATGGATTCATTTCTACATATTTCTTAACTTATATATTCTGACCATCTTCATTTCAACTATTATAAAATGTAATATTTTACTACAAAAAAATTCTCCTTGTATAAAGTTAAAATGTTTTATGGCTAGTTCAATTTTACTTTTGACAATGTATATGAAGTTTTATTAATTAGGTCCACTTTAATAGTTTTAAATAACTTAATCACTTTCTAGCGGCGTCGCTACTGGTGTACCTAAAAATAAAAAAAATAAATAAAAAAAATTAATAAAAAAAATTGTAAAAAAATATTTGTCATATTGAATAGGTGATGATAGAATCTTTTCCCGTTCTGCAATTCCAAATTCACATTTATAGTACTAGTACTAGTCGTGTCGGACAAACCAACTGCACTACGTACTCGAACGAAGAGAGTATGACGTGATCAATAGTGAGCCATATAAATAATTACAAGATAAAAGAGAGAGCTTTTTATATACTACGTTTTTACATTTTCTGTCATAAATCATAAATTTGAAACCTTTCAAAATGAAGATTGTAAATATGCTTAGAATAATCTATATACATATATAAAATCCAAATACCACTCACTGACTGACTCACTGACACATCACGATTTCTCACGAAACCACTGGACCTACGACCATGAAATTTTGTAGGTGTGTTCCTCTTACCTCCTAGGTGCTCGCTAAGAAATGTTTTTAAAATCCGCCATCTTGATTCAAGATGGCGGCCATTTATATACAAAATTCGACAAGACGATATCTCAATTGTACTAGAACCTTGAAATTTAGAAGTTGGCTTCCTTAGATCAAATTAGTAACTTTAGATGAATGGGTAACCAATCGGGCATTTTGATTTAAGATGGCGGCCATACATATATAAAAGTCAACATGTGTGTATATTCTTTGTACAAATCTACAGTTTTAGTCCGATATCGATGAAACTTTGCACACTTGACCTTCAAAGAAAGGGGAAAATCACTGTCTACATGAATATTCACAATTTTGGTACACAGGGGTACGGGGTACAAATGTCAAAGTAATGAATATCCTTCAAGATGCATATCGTTGAAAAGCTCTNTTTTTTTTTTTTTTTTTTTTTTTTTTTTTTTTTTTTTTTTTTTTTTTTTTTTTTTTTTTTTTTTTAATATGGATAATTTGTCGAAAGTAGCCCGCAGCTAACACCAGAATAATTTCACCCGTCTTTTTTTTTAAATGTTACATTATTGATACTTCAATTAATTTAAAAAATCAAAACAATTCGACACATTAAAAAATGGAGGGAAACAATTAAATAAATTTGACAATAATGACCATTAAAAGCATAAAATCAATAAAGTACGTCATAGGATGCAAGGAAGTCCATGTGCCGCAATACATTGAATTTTCATTGTGACAGGGTATAACTAAATACGTGTACCAAATTTAATCGAAATAGATGCAATTAATTCAATCTATGATTTTGGGTTCAGGAGACCTTCAAAATAGAACTTCATCAAAATCATAATCATGCTACTTTCTCTCTCTATATCTCTCCTTCAGGTATGACAAATTAGTTCAATGAGTTAAAATTAAGGTTTATTGTATACAACATGTGTATTACAAAGTAATTTGGTTATAATATAATAAATTATTATAGTATAACCAGAGATTGTTCCCTCCCTTTCAAAATTTCTTCACTACATTGCATACTCTAGTCTTGTAAATATTTTATTTAAATAAATGTTTCAGAAGACAAAGTTCTGTTTGGGTTGGTTTTATCTAACTTTCAGTAACAATGTTAGTTTAAGGTTTGTAGTTTGGTTCTGATATCAACTTCTTATCCAAACTTCAGGTAAAGGTCTGAGTTAGAGCTCAACTTTTCACTCTACCTTTTTACTAAGAAAATATTTATCCGTAGTAGCAGCGTTTTCCTAAAGAAAAGACAAGTTAATATGAGTGATGTTCTTTCACAAATCATTCAGCTCAATCATTGAAGTGAGTGTAAAGCCGCGTCCACACTTGCCGTTGGCAATGCCGCCGGCAAAGCCGGACTGATGTAGACGTGATCATTGGCACGAGCCAACGGCAAAACTATGCCGCGCGGCATGCCAACAGGAATCGCTCGAGTGTCGGTCTCCATCAAAGAAAGCCGCTAGACAAAACTNGGGTAAAAAAAGTTAAATTTTCCCATTTATTATAACTAGTAGTCGTTTTTATGCCATAAATGAGTAAAAAAAAGAAGAAAAAATTTCCGCACCAGAGTTGACCCTTAAGGATTTAGTCCCGCAGTCAAAGGGTTAAATACAAATATTGCTTACACACTTTGGTTCATCATTGCTTTTCTGAGGCCTAAGGTATTGACCGTAAGATTTTTTATGCGTGAAGCATCGCCAAGTTTATTTCAAAAGAAGTTGAAGTACGAAAAGTATAATTAAACAAGAGGAGGAGTTGATGTCAATAGAATAATAAAAACGAAAGCCTCTCCACAAAATTATTATTTTTTTAATTTCTAAAGCCAGCTTTCGGCCTCTTAGTTATTATCTTTACCTCCAATGAACAGATAAAAAAAAAAATGGACAGTAAAAAGTCTAAGGGAGGTTAAACATAAAACTGCGGACGTTAACAATAAAGTATACCAACACATTGAATTAAATTACAGGAAAAATAAATTATCCAACAAGAATAATAAAAGTTACCTGGAAGAAAAATATAACAAGAGAAAGTAGATAAAAAGTAAATAAAAATATGTATATATAAATGAATCTTTTATATAATCGAGTAGTGTCCCGACGACGGGCGACGGCGACGGCGACTCACCTCTAAATTATTTATAATGTTAAAAATTTATGAGCTATAAGCTGGATTTGAACCAGTGACATCCAGAATATGAGCCATACGACTCTACCATTGCGCCATTCCAATGTAACGAATATCAGAGCATAAGACATGTTGAAGCGAAAGACCAACAAAGAGCTATACTATGATGACCATGGTTTGATAAATAATCAAGAAAGTACTGGAATTAAGATTTATGGCAAACCTTTTCTGTTTTAATTTTTTATCATGAATACTTATGATTGATGAGATGTTATAACATTATATATAGCCTATTTAATTAACCACAGTACCCCATTGGGGGTCTTTTCTGTTTGTCCCCTCCCAGGCCTTTCGCGCGGTTTTTCGCGTATACAAGGTTGCACCCTTTAATTTTTTGGGTCATTCCGATATTCCAAAACTGTCTAGTGTACAGAAAGCTAAAAAACAATGTGCTAGGTAGATTACCTTATTTCTTATTGGCATACATACATAAATAAACACATTTTCAAGAAAATAAAAAGTTAAAAAAAAACACAACTTACGGCTTGAAACTCATATGGACCGCAAAGGACCTTTTTTGTAGGCCTTCCGTAAAGGGAAAAAATCGTTTTTTTGTTTTTTTTTTAAAGTGAATAGGAAAAAAGATACACGCCCCCGAAAAAGCCTCTAAAAGGTTCACTAGATTTGATTCAGCTTTAATTAATTTTAGTCTTTAGTACTTATTATATAAAATATTAAATCTGTAATGGTTGCCAGCCTGCTCTTTCACATTAAACATTTCATTTACAAGTTAAAACGAGACTTATATAATCTATTAATGTATAAAATAACGTTAGCATAATATATTCATACTAAACTCGACCTATAAAATATTGGTTTATAGTGGAAATATGACCTAAGCTAAAAATAAATATAACATTTATCCGTTTAAGAAAATTATTTTTATTGTTTTGAATAAGTTAATTTATTTTATAATAAACGCTACTTATAAAATATTGTTTTTTAAAACAACAATTGAAATATGACCTAAGGTTAAAAATAAAAATTAAATTTATCAGTTTTATGAGAATTTTTTTTTTTTTTTTTTTAANAGGGTGAAGTAAAGCCAGGGATAAGGTATTTACTTGTTGCCTTGGTCCCATCCCTAAAACTCAATGCTTCTTTCTACCCTTTGAATTAAGACCTAAGTAAAAATCTCTTCCAAAAACCTTTCTCCTTTACAACTGTGTTGTAAAAGTAACACTATACGAAAAATAACCTTCTTACCTATAAATATTTTTTCTCAAAGATAAGAAAATATCATCTTTTTTTTTTTACTTTCATATACCTAGCATAGAGAGAAAGTATTTTAATAGTGCGAAAATTCGATTTAGATAGATTTACTTGTTTCGATTTACACCTGAGCCCAGAAATAAAAAAACCTAAATTATGTGACAGATCAATTAGACTAATCATGGACATGATTTAGAATCATTATCTTCTGATTCATTTTCATTTATTTGTTTGTCCAACAATCTCCTTTTTGCTGACCCTTTTTTAAAAAAATGTGTTTAATAAGAAGAAAATAAATTTAGTAAACAAGGCATCGCGTGGCTCTATCATTGAAGCGAGCGTATTGTAATACATATGTATTGAATATTGAAAAAAATATATAATCATGAATAAAGATTGATGAGTTGATAGATATAGGGTATGATAGTAGTGCAGCGGCGTAAGATATCGGTAAAAACGTTGATTTTCTACTTTAAACGTTTTAGGTCCGCTTTAATAGTTTAAACGATCTTTATTAATTTATAGCGGTGTCGTTGTTGGTTTTAATACAAAATTTTATTAGCAAAAAATGTTCGTCTCATCGAATAGATACAGTTAGAATTTTTCCCATCCTAAAATTCCAATTTTAATTTTCATGGGCATGTTTTCGTGGGCGTTGTGCGCGAATGCTTGGACAGACAACGTTGTCCAACAAACTCGTCTTGAGCATTAATAAAATGAACATTTGTACCAAATTTCATCAAAATCGGTCAACTTGTACTCAAGTTATCGTCGTATGTTTCAGACACACAGAAAGACAGACACGGAGCATATTTCGTTGAATGTAGGAAGCTCGCTACGCTCGCTTCAATAATCTTTTTGTTGAAACAAGGACACTTGTACAGGGGAGTAACAGTTTAAAGAAGGTGTAAGACATGTTCTTCTTAAGACAGTTACCTCCCTTTTAAAAACTGAAGTGTGATATTCCTTTTAGCATGTTTTTCATAGTACATTGGACTAATTATCCCTTTGTCTTAATAGATATTTAGTCAAAGTCATCTATATTCTAAAAAAAAAAAACAAAGGNCAAGACTTGCACTTAGAGGTACTGTGTTATTGAAGGAATACGAAATGAAATATTCGAAGGAATTCTAACAAATTGCATGACAGGGAGAGAAAATATTTAGTAAATATATTTAAATATAATTTAAAGATTTCCAAAATCAAGAAATGTCATCATATTTACAAAGATTTTGAGGTCACTCTAGAAACCCTTATTCTTTTGGTAGTCTGTGCAACTGACCTCCTGTACGTCACATCTTGGTTCATATCTCCTGACCTATTGTAGCTAAAGCTTTGACATTTTGACATTTTTATGTTTAGGCTGTGATACATACCTCGAAAAGCGTTATGTTACCCGAATGTGTTAAGATATAGGATCAAGGTGTTAGGAATGTATAGGAGGTGTTCGAGTCTGCCCACTCTTGGTAAGGATAGTTTCTCCCACTACCGTGCTTGGTACCGCTGACGCTAGTATAGGGCGTCCCCTCCCCAAGTGAGTCTAAAACGCTGTACACTGTACAAGGAGAATAGAAAATGATAGGAGCTAACTGCACTCGTTTACATCGCCACTTAAGTAGTCGGCTGAGTTATGATTATGAATGATTGGTTCGTTCAAGGACACCCTCTCCTCCATCCCTAACACACTTTATACTAATTAAACTTATTTGCCCTAAAACTGGAAAAATGATGGAAATTTCACATGAATTTATTCGATCAGCGAGTAATTGCGAAATTGCAACATCGTTTTGAACGATCGCAACATTGTAACGGAGTAACAATCTAAAGAAGTACCTTTAAAGGCATTGAAAAGTTGATCACATAAATACATATATGGCGTTTTCAAAATGGCGGCTATTTTAAATATTTGCATACCTATTATGCTAAAGGATAATATGCACACTTTTTCCTGGGTGCCCTTGCTTAATTTTAATTGTTTAACATTAAACAAGAACCACCCTGTATATGTTACAATGTTATTATTAATTGGTTTGATCAACCAAGCACAGATGCGCAATTGATAGAAGCCGTTCCAACCCGACTTGTGGCAGTGTATTTTACCGTTCTCTAAATCGTTCCAACTCACGTGGGGATCATTTGCAAAATATTTACTTTACTGTCTAGTTTAAACAATCCTCTGACAATACCAAGTACTGGTCATGCGCAGTTTTGTCCAATCNTGGAGTCTATTTCTCTCTGTCTATTTCCCATTGTTAATAATAATTATAATTTGATTTAATTTAAAATTTAAACTTTCCGTATTATGAATACTACCAAAAACTTCCCACCATCTAGTTAGTAGTTCCCACCATCCTAATCCTCTTGTACAACTTCTGTCCTCTCAGTTTATCCCATGTTACGGTTTTAATAGTTGCCCAACTCAGTCGGCTGCTGGGGGGTGGGAATATGATGGTGGAGCCAGGTAATTCTCTTAAATTTGGAAATCATAAATAAGAGTAATACAAATAATGACTTAATTGTATATTTATCGAGTATATCGCATGAGTATATTATACATATATTAAACTTATGGTAGCTACGCATCTACACATATATCTAAGAATTAATAAGAAGGGAGAGTTAGTAGGGTGAAGTTAGTAGTTCAATAAATAGAGTGAGGGGTTAATTCGTTAGTGGGAGTAGGGAAGCCTAAACTAATGAAATAAATTAATAATTTAATAAGTATACTAAGATTGAACGAATGACAGTTACTGAATAAATTAACAGATAATCTAACATGCCTAACTGGTTCATATTCGGGGATCCCCTATCAATATAATGTTTGAAAAACCTGGTGAGTACAGTGGTTGTGACCAGTGGTGATGACAGTGGTTAGCGGTGGTGTCGTGGTGAGCTGTACGCCGGATGACCCGTCCCTCGAAGGGGTTCGCGTCAGAACTTGGGGCTCCTCGTGCTCTTGGCGCACCTCGTACTCTTGGAGCACCTCGTAGCCGACTAGCTGGTCCTAAATCACTGAAGGTCCTGGCCTTGCAGATCTGGCCAGCGTCTTGTTCTGCACGGCAACTATGGGTGACTCGGAACTTAACAATCCGTCTTAGGAGTCGAAGCACTTCTCGTGAACTCCACACTCAATTCACACCTCTTTAACGACCTGCCTCACCAAAGCGCAGAGGTCAACTGAAGGAGAGTCTCCCAATCAGTTCGNGATTCTATAATATTCCCTCTACCCCTTCCTTGACAGACAAAAACGGAGGAAGCAATTAAACAAATTAAAACAATATTGGCTTGTAAAAGCATAAAATCAAAACGTGTGATAGGATTCGAGGAAGCTATGTGCCACACCGATGGCATTCCATTTTCGTTCGTAACAACGATCACTTCTTCCGTTACCTTTGTTAAGGTTGGAAGCAATACAAGCCACATAGACGCACTCGCTAATCAATCCAAGTGAAGAATTCCTTTCTGCTTCTTCTTCGAAGCAATTCAATAGACTCTCACAAAGTTGAAGGTTTGTTTAGGAGGAAATTTCTTCAAGTGGCAACTCCCTCTTCGTTGGGATAACAATTGGCAACGGCAGACCAAAAGTTTTACCATCTTTGGCGAGCTAAAGTAACAACTCTGAAGGAGTTTTATCCTCTTCACTCAGTCTTTACTCTAGATTTTAAAGAAAGCTGAAGCACCCGGGGAATGCCAATACAAACAAAATACATTGATAAAATGATTCAAGAAATCATCTCATTCTCTCTGACAATTCAATTCTAAAACTGCGAAAACTATTTTTAATCTAATTTTCAGATTTATTGCTTACGATAATCAATTGATTGACTGTCTAGGGCCTACTTAAACAACAACCAAAATATGTAAACTTAAACAACAACCAAAATATGTAGTACTGGTCATGCGCAGTTTTGTCCAATCATCACTCATGTTAACAGGAAGGTTCTCTAACTGTTAGGTTTCCTTGAATGTTTTTAATACAGTACATAGTCCTAAACCAGTTCCAACGTAACATGATTTTATTATAGTGCAATATTAACTAATGCGTATAAAACCTGTCCTAAACGATTCCTGAGCGATCCGCATTGCGAGAGATGAAATGGACGGTTTAAAGAGGAGAGGTGGAACAAACCTAATGTAAACAATATTTTATGTATTATTTTGTTATTATTTTTGTTATAATTCAATGTTTTATATTATTTTTTGTTATGATTCTATATTTGATTACGATGGTACTCTGTTACAGCGGTGAACACCCCACCTGGTCCGCTATTCCAAGGAGATCCTGCCATGATTGTGATTCTCATCGGCATGGGTCTGATGTTTATCGTCATTTGCGTCGTCCTCAGGCTCTTCAGCAAGTTAGTATACATTTTGTTTGTGTTTAAATATCATTTTATCTCCAGTAGGGAGAAAAAGTTATGATTTAGGATTAGTTTAGAGGGACTAAAGTAAGTATTTTCTTCCCTGAACTAGATAAAGCAGGGCGATAAAGTCCCTAAAAGACCTTCGGCTTCGCCTCAAGAACCAACTTTTTCGCTCAGGGAATAAAGGCTTACTTTAATCCCTAGGTGCATAGATAACTATTGTTTATTTCAAATCATATAATGTTCAATATGAAACGAATCTTGACCTTTACTTTATTTTATGAAACCTTCCGAAGCCGTTGCTTCTTAAAATTGTTTCTCCCGCATGTTTTTTTTTTTTTTTTTTTTTTTTTTTTTTTTTTTTTTTTTTTTTTTTTTTTTTTTTTTT